>JAQQSO010002152.1:0-14630 GCA_028658305.1 Pachyuromys duprasi | reverse complement strand
GTCTGAAGTTCTCTTTTTTGGTTGGGTCTTGTGTGGCAAGGTGACTGTGGCTTCATAGAATGAATTTGGTAATTTTCCTTCTGTTTCTATTTTGTGGAATAGTTTAGAGAGAATTGGAGTTAGCACTTCTTTGAAAGTCTGGTAGAATTCTGTACTAAAACCATCTGGCCCAGGGCTTTTTTTTGGAAGAGAGGCTGTTGACTTCTTCTATTTCCTTGGGGGATATAGGTCTATTAAATCTTTCTACCTGATCTTGACTTAATTTAGGTAGATGGAATCTATCAAGAAAATTATCCATTTCATTTAGATTTTCAAATGTTGTCGCATATAGGCTTTTGTAGTAAGTCCTAATGATCAGATTTCCTCAGTGTCTGTAGTTATGTCCCCCTTTTCATTTTTGATTTTGCTGATTTGGATAGTTTCTTTCTGCCTTTTTGTTAGTTTGGCTAGGGGCTTGTCTATCTTGTTGATTTTTTTCAAAGAACCAGCTTTTTGTTTCATTGATTCTTTGAATAGTTTTATTTGTTTCTAATTAGTTGATTTCAGCCCTGAGTTTGATTATTTCCAGCTGTCTGCTCCTCTTGGGTGTATCTGCTTCTTTTTTTCTAGGGCTTTCAGTTGGGCCATTAAGTTGTTTGTATGAGATGTTTCAAATTTCTTCTTGAAGGCACTTAGTGCTATGACCTTTCCTCTTAGCACGGTCTTCATTGTGTCCCATAAGTTTGGGTATGTTGTGCTTTCATTTTCATTGAATTCTAGGAAGTCTTTAATTTCTTTCGTTATTTCTTCCTTAACCAAGCTGTCATTGAGTAGCAAGTTGTTCGGGTGAAAAGTTCTGTAGACATCTATTAGGTCCATTTGATTTAGGGCCTCTGCGGGTGCCCTTGTTTCTCTGTTTTGCTTCTGACTGGATGATCTGTCCCTTGGTGTGAGTGGTGTGTTGAAGTCTCCCACTATTAGGGTGTTTGGATCTATGTGTGATTTCAGCTTTAATAATGTTTCATTTACAAATGTAGGTGGTCTTGTATTTGGGGCATAGATGTTCAAAATTGTGATGTATTCCTGTTGGAATTTTCCTTTGATGAGAAGGAAGTGCCCATCCTCATCTTTCTTGATTAATTTTGGTTGAAAGTATTTTATTAGATACTCAGATTGCTACCCCAGCTTGTTTTCTGGGTCCATTTGCTTGAAAAACAATTTTCCAGCCCTTTACTCTGAGGTAGTGTTTATCTTTGTTGCATAGGTGTGTTTCTTGGGTGCAGCAGAATGTTGGATCCTGTTTCTGCAACCATTCTTAACAGAATGGTCTGTGTCTTTTTATTGGAGAGTTGAGTCCACTGATGTTGATAGATAATAGTGACCAATGACTGTTAGTTCCTTTTATTGTGGGGTTGATGGTCTTAATATGATTCATTGCTTTTTTTCTCCCTCTTTTAATTTTTGCTGGGAGATTGTCTGTATCCTATATTTTCTTTGGTGTAGTTATTTTTGTTGGATTAGAGTTTTCCTTCTAGTATCTTCTGTAGGGCTGGGTTGCTGTGTAGATAATGCTTAAATTTTGTTTTGTCATAGAAAATTTTGTTTTCTCCATCTATGTTGATTGAAAGCTTTGCTGGGTATAGTAGTCTGGGTTGGCATCTGTGTTCCCTTAAAGACTGCATGACCTCTTCCCAGGCCCTTCTGGCTTTCATAGTTTCTGAGAAATCTGGTGTGATTCAGATCAGTCTCCCTTCATATGTTACTTGACACTTTTCCCTTGCTGCCTTTAAGATGTTTTCCTTGTTTTGTAGGTATAATGTTTTGACTATGATGTGACAAGGGTTATTTCTTTTCTGGTCTAGTCTATTTGGTGTTCTGTAGGCTTCTTGTATGTTTATGGACATCTATTTCTTTAAATTGGGAAAATTTTCTTCTATTATTTTCTTAAAAATATTTTCTGGTCCTTGGATCCTGGAGTCGTCTTTTTCATCTATTCCTATTATTCTTAGGTTTTGTCTTTTCATGGTGTCCTTGATTTCTTGGATGTTTTGTGTTTGGGACTTTTCTGATTTTACTCTTTCTTTGAGTGAAGAATCAGTTTCAGCAAGTGTATCTTCGGCTCCTGAGATTCTCTCTTCCATCTCTTGTATTCTATTGGTGATGCTTACCTTTGTGGTTCCTGATCTTTTCTCTAAGTTCTCCAGTTCCAGGTTTTTCTCTGTTTGTGTTTTCTTTAATAGATTCTGATTCTGTTTTCATGCTTTCTACCATTTCCTTCATCTGATTGAATGTGATTCCTATTTTTTTGTTTCCTCTCTGTATGTCTATAATTGTTCCTCTATGTGGGCAGTTATATTCTTCTGTATTTCTTTGAGAGCTCTGTTCATTTCCTCTTTTTGTTCCCCTAATAACTGCAGAAGCGTAGCTTTAACATCATTTTCCTGTGTCTCTGCTGAATTAAAATCTTCATTGATTATAGGTGTTGCTGGTTGGGCCATGGTGTCCTGATTTTTGTTGGGGGAGTTCTTACGTCTACCTTTGGCCATTTGTTTATATATAATCAAGGAGCTGTTTGTTCCTTCAGGCTGAACTTCAGACTGGAACTGTCAATCTCTGATGTCTGGAGTATTCTTCAGGAAGATCAGGGAGGTCCAGTCGTTCTGAGTGTGTGTGTTGTTGCTTCAGTTGTATCTGTGGGAGGAAAATCTGCTGGTGCAGAATCGTTGTTGGTGGGTGTGTGCGCACATGTGCACATTCAGAAGGTGACTTGAAGGGGAGTGCTAGAGAGTGTAGATGTTTGAGCTATGGGGTTTGGGAGCAAGGGCAGGAGGGGATGAGGGTGGTAGGCCTTTTAGCAAGCACAGATTGCAGGCGCCAAGCACCTGCGCAGGTTTCCTGTGTACCCAGTGGTCTTCAACCTGTGGCAGGCTCAGTAGGCTATACTCTGAGGTCTGTGGATGACGCTTCGGGTGGGATACGTACTCTGTTGTGGGCTCTGTGTGCCCGGCCCTGTGCTCTGTGCTAGCAGCTGTGACCACCACAGGCTGGTCGCCATTCTTGTCTGGAAGTTGGCATCTCACTCTGGGCCAGAGGCTGAGTGTCCTGGTTTGAGATGGTGGCTGGGGGCGCTGCTCTTGTCCGAAGGCTCCACGCTCTGATCAGGGCCGGCAGATAAGGGCTCCGCTCTGATCCAGAGACTTGGTGCCTCTTTCTGAGTCAGAGGCTGTGCACCCCCGTCTGGGATGGTATCTGTGGGTGCCTCAGTCTGGACTGTAGACTGTGTGATCTGGTCTGGATGGCAGCTGGGGGCTCCGCAGGAGGCTGCGCTCAGATCAAGGCTGGCAGATGTGTGCCTGCTGGTCACCTGGACCTTTTCCAGGGATTGACTGGGTGTCCCGAGGACCTTCCTCACCTTAGGATTTCCTCTCACCTGGCAATCACAAATGCTGGTGCTTTAGATCCCAGAGTTCAGTCTCCTGGTCGCTGTGCTGACACTGCTGTCCTACTTCTCAGACACAGTGAACTCCTGGGGCTGCTATCTTGGATCAGTCACCACCCTTAAGGTAGTTTAAGATCAGTATATAAATTGGGTTCCCTTTCAACACTCTTCTTAAAAGTTATTTGTTTCCAGGGTGCTCTGTCTGTCAGTGTCCCTTTCTCTATAATATTATTATAATGCCTCTCAGTCTCTCTTCTGTACAAGTCCATGTTTTGCTATCACTGTTATGGCATTTTGCAAGGTAACAAAGCAATTTATGTAATCTATTATCTTTTCTTAGTATTCATTGGATCCAATCTAGAATAATGTCTATTTGACAATGATTTTACAAAATGAATGAAATGATACTGAACTTGGTACACACACACACACACACACACGCACACACATTTTGCTCTTAAGATTTTCTGTGGAGTTCCTGCTACTGTCCATGGCCAGTTTTGATATCACTGTCATAGTATTCTCTTAATATTAGGTGGGGTAACTACTCTTTGTGTCTCTACTTGTGTTTGTTTAAAGTAGATATGACATTTTCTGTAATGATGTTATGGAACTGATTTTAAGGATATTCTTTACAGTATCACACTTGCCAAAAATTCTTTTTAATGTGCTTTTTACATTTTATAATTTAAAATTATAATTTCATACATAAGTACTCTATTTACATCATTTGTATTCCTCTCCTCATTATAGATCCTCAGACTCCTTCTACTTCTTCAAGTTAATGACCTCTTTTTGTTATTGTTACATACACACAGAGAGAAAAAGAGAGAGCAAGAAAGAGAGAGAGAACCTACTGAGCCTATTTAGTGTTGTCTTATGCATGTGTTTAATGTATTTAGTCATGAACAGATGGAATTGGATAACCTATCAGGAGACTGATTCTCCTTCTCTCAGTAGCCATCTGTTGCTTTTAGGTCTTCATCTAGAGATGGAACCTTGTGAAATTTTCCTTTTCCATATTTTCATGTTGACTGTTATCATTATGCAAGTTATGTTTAGGCAATCATGTGATTCATGTTTCATGGGTGAAGCATCCTATTCATATCTAGGAGACACTATCTTGTAGAAAATATTCAGGTTCTCTGGCTCTTAAAAGCTTCTCTCCCCTCCCCCTTTATACAATGATTTCTCAGATATTGGGGTTGCATTATGAATGCTCCAGTTGGGGATGAGCACCATGTGGTCAATTCTCTGTGTTTTGAGCAGTAATGTATCTTTGTAGAAACCTCCACCTGCTTAAAAAAAAACCACCCAAAAAAAAAAAACAAAACCCAAACCATGTAGTATGAGATGTAAAGTATTTACACTGAGTCGTGTATTTAAGCCACGACCTCAAAGTTTCTATTAATCAAAATTTCTAGGCAAAAGTTCCAAGAACTGAAGGATAGGACTTTATTGCTCAAGACAACACACCTTTTGAGCGGAGGTCTTGAAGGAATGAAACTGGATCTGATCTGGAAGTCTCCTCTCTGAGGACTAACTCTCATACTAGCCAAAGATTCTATGCAAGATGCTGAGAGAGAAAAGCAAACAGTAGTCTTATCTAGCTGCAAAGAATAACCAGCAGCTGTACAGCTGGACTTAAGCCCTGCCCAATAGGAAATTCACACCTGCTGCTATAAACTTAGCCGATTACCTGTGACTGTACAGGCCATGGAACCCAGAGAAGGACCCAATAGTGTCATTTTTCCTAAACCAATTTAAATTCTAACTGTTTTAAATACTTATGCTTATATCTGGAGGTAAATGTAGCTCAACCTCTCATCACAGAAGTTTCTTTTTGCAACAGATGGAGACTATTATCAAGATCTACAACTTGTCAAAACACAGAATAAGTGTCTGTGAGGTGCCCAAACCTGATCAACTCTTCTGCAACACAACCTCTACATGTAAGGCCCTGAGGACATCATGGAAGAAGGGGCAGAAAGATGGTAAGAGCCAGAGACTCGGGGTGCATGTTGTTAGATAGTGTCTTCTAGATATGACAGAGGAAATGCATCCATGAATTTTCAACATTATGGCTGCCTGAATATAAGCAGCCTAATGACAACAATGATTGACATATCTATGTGGACAGGGGAAATTCCGCATTGCCCCACCCTACCAAAGAGCTACATATGGTCAATGGCTTCTGATAGAGGGAGAATCAATTTCTTCTAGGGATGAACCCCCAAATTAGAGGTCTACTCTATAGCCCCCAGAATATAATATGAGCAAAGCTAAATGGACTTTGCAGGTTATGTATACATGAGCATATACATACACACATATGTACACACACATATATGTACATGAAACAGTAATAACTAAAGAGGAGATCATAAGTTTGAGTGTGGCATATAGAAGGGGTTGAAGAGGGAAAGGAGGGGCAGAAGTAATGTAGATGTATGTAATGTTTATGTATGAACTGAAAAAAGTATTAAAAACAATAAAAGGAAATGCATTTTTTGATCATGATTGGGTTACAAAGAGTGTCCTTAAAATAATTCATTCATCTGTTTTTATAACCAAGTATACAAAATTTAACACTTAACTGCTTCCAGGTCATTTCCTATATGTGATTTTGTCTTCCAACTAAATTATAAGCAAGTTAAATATAAGAATCATGACATATATATTTAAACTTTTCACAGTGGCAAATACTATGACAGACACGTTTAATATGTAAATATTTTGACTAATTTTAACATATATCTTTACCATCAGCATAATTTCTAATAGAGTTATTAAGGTTTCTGGTTCATCAGGCTTTCATAATGAATATCTTATGTACATTAAATGTCTTAAAATTGTTCCTCAAGTTTACAATAGGCCTCTTGAGTTTTTAATCACTTAGCCTTAATGACTAACTCAGGTTTCTCATAAGAGTAATGGCTTATTCATTTATCTAATCTGTCTCAATAATTGGTGCAGTTCATTGAACCTAATAGTTCAAATGCTGTGCTTGATCTGGCAAGTAAATGCAACAGCAGTAAGTATGACAGCCGTTCAAGAGGTGTTTAGTCTCTTGCAGTGCTGCAGACTCCAGGATAAATGGCTAGTGAAAAGCCTGCTGGTATCCAGGAAATCTTGAGAATGTAAGGTGGGCCTTGTCCTCTGTGTGCAACTCAGAGTTGTTTGTCTCTTCCACTTACTGAGGTTGTCTATTTGGTGTTGATTGAATAATAGCTTAAAATTTTATGATTTTCAAAAAGATTTAATTTTTCTTCCTTCTGATCTTAGTCTATTAGGTCTCATCAGAAGAGGCTGCATTGTCTTCCTCTGTGGCCTGGTAAGGCTGCTCCCCCCTCAGGGGGAGGTGATTAAAGAGCAGGCCAATCAGTTCATGTCAGAGACAGTCCCTGTTCCCATTACTAGGGAACCCACTTGGACACTGAGCTGCCATGGGCTACATCTGTGCAGGGGTTCTAGTTTATCTCCATGCATGGTACTTGGCTGGAGTATCAGTCCCAGGAAAGACCCCTGTGCTCAGATTTTTGTTTCTGTTGCTTTCCTTGTGGAGCTCCTTCGTGCAGAAGGGGGAGGAAAGGAGGGGTTGGGATGGGAGGAGGGAGGGAACTACAGGGGGGATACAAAGTGAATAAAGTGTAATTAAATTTAAAAAACAAAAAAAATAAAATAAAGAAAGAAAGAAACAAAAAGAGTTTAATGGTTGTCACTAGGGGCTGGTGAGGGGATATAGAAGTACACAAGTAACAGAAATAAGTTTCATGTTCTATATTCAGTAGAATGATTATAAAATATGATAATGTACTGTTTATGGTTAAAAAGCTAGAAGAAAGTATTTTAAATATTTCTATGATAATGATAAAGAGTAAATTATTAAGTGCAAAAAAGATTTTATTTATTGTATACAGTAGTTATACATCATATGGGCATATTATGACATTTTATATATGCACTTGACAGTCTGATCATATCAAACAACAGCTTATTAGGCAAAAAGACTCTATTTTCAAGAAAAGGGAAAAAAAACCCTGTGTATGTATAACCTTTAAATGTAACACTGACACCATGTAAGCATGTTAACATTTTTAAGTGAGTGAATAAATTAAGTTATAAAAGAAAACAACTCAAAAATTACCTTTGAATTTCATAAATCATTTATTTACTAATAATCACCAATAATCATTTATTTACTAATTTGTTCAACAAAGTTTTTATAAGTATGCAATAAAATATAACTCTGGCAATTGTTTGAGTATAGAATTTTCATTTCCCCTTTCTGAGGATAACAAAATGAGAATAATGAAACTTGATGATGGCAAAATAAATATGGTTAATATCTCTAATTTTACTAAGAGATAAGAAAATGTTAACCTGTGAAACTGAAGTTGGCCACCAAGTCTTTTAATCAATTGCCTCCAAGAGAGAGCCTGTCTAGGCTAGGCTAGACAGAAAGGGCTAGCCACGGAATGTTACAAGGATTTACCAGAGCCTGTAGACAGCTATAACCACTCCATGTTGAGAGCTTGCCGAGACCAAGATTTCAAGATCAGCATTGCTTGTGGTAAAGTACACCGTTCTTTTGTTGTTGTTGCTTTGTTTTTTCTGGCCTCCATGAAGCTAAAGAGGAGCTCAGTGACGGACTGATATGCTTTCATCTTGAGATGAAAAGGACTGGGGGACTTTGCGGGAGGGGTGATAACCAGCACACAGGACCATCTGTCTCTATGGTTATCTTAATGTGTCAGGAACACCACACAATGCTCAAATGAAGAAAATTACAGCACATACAAGTAGGTCCTAGTAGTAGAAAGACATAGGCAGGAGGAACTATGTGGGCAATGTCTAATGACGTGACGCTGTGTGAAACAGGCAATACCTTAGATGAAATGGTTGAACAGTGATTTGAACACTTAAAATCTCATGCACAGATCACCAAGTCATTTCCCATTGTAAGGAGTTTTTGTTGAGTTTTGTCTGGTCCCTTTAAAAAGATGCACACCAAGGATGGTCTGTGTTTCAGAGGCAGGTAAAAATAAACTTCAGACTGAGGCTTCTAGATCCAAACTCACCAGACTGAGCTCATATAAGATGAGAGAATTGGTGTCTCAAAGATTTAACAATTAGGTAAGGCCAGAGGCAGGAATAGAACCAGCAACTCAGCCATTGCCATGATGTAAGGTGTGAGACTTTGATGTTTTTTCAGTTATTTTAGGTCCCTGACTCCCAGACATTAGAAGTTGGATGTGTCATCAACCACTTCAAAAAACTTTCAATCAGCATTTTGATATGACAAATAAAAGATTTTATTACACTTAAAGATTAGAATTTGTGAGAATGACATGAAAATCCAAATCAAAAGTGCCTTTTCCCCCAGTGTATCAAAAATATGGAATGTGGATGCTTCACAAATTTGCATGTTATCCTTGAGCAAGCATCACGCTAATCTTTTTTCTATCACTCCAACTTTAATACATATACAGCTGAAGTAAACATTGTACTGTGATTTCTGAGAGGAAGAAATGATTGATTATTCAAGAGTGCTGACTAGCTGGAGAGTATGGTCTGTTAAGCTCCAGTGAATCTATTTAAGCTGGGGAGCAAAATATTAACAGGCAACACTTATGAGCGGGGATAGAAGGAAAAATCATCCTATTAGAAAAAGCAAGGCTTTCTTCTTCCATGTACTGACATTTTGATTAATCCTTCCATCTTTACATTGACTTGATTCTCTGAGTCAAACTGATAAATCTAAGATTTGATCTGTGGTAAATAACAACACAAAGAAAAACTATCAAAACATGCTTTCTAGGCCTCTGCATCTTTCAATTTTTCCCAATAGCTAATTTTAGTTTCTAATATTTTATGAACAGCATTATATTTAAAATACTGCAATTGAAAGACAATGAAAACTAAATGGATGTAACCTACATGTATCCAAGAATTCTGACTGAATACTTATAAAATAGAATATAAACATTTGTCTAAAGCCAGACAACTGAAAAGAATGACATTTGAACATTAGCATAAAGAAGTATGTTAAACTTAAATCTTGAGGGATTTTACCTAGACTATAAAACATTTGAAGATAATGAAACAGAAGAGAAAGTAAATTAATTTGGGTAATTGTGTTTTATCAGAACTTGGCTTAATAAAGTAGGACAAAATTAAAATTAAGAAAATATTCATAGAGGTGACTCATCAAATGATCTAATTGTCAATAGAGGGGCATAATATAGAACAGGTTTATAAGCATTCAAGAGTTTATCCTAGGGAGGTAATTATGGGACATAATAATCAGTAGGCTCCCTGAGAAAAGAATCAGTGCTTCAGCAGGATTTACTATAGCTCACAGTGGCCTGCCATGTGTAGCTGATAGAAAGAGAAGCATGGTGATTGGTTTAATGTATTGTCACAAATTAGAATCACCTGAGTAGGAAGCCTCACTCTGCAGAACTGCCCCAACTGTCTTGACTGATGGGGGAAGGCCCATGAGAGTGTGGGGACCACCTGCTGCAGATTGAAAGGTCATGGCAGAGAGAAGAATGTTCACTTTTTTGACTTGCCTGCTTTGCTGCCAAGTGCCTGCGCTGGTTCTCTTGAGGGCGGATTCTAACCTGTGAGAAGAAATAAATCCTTCCTCTCTAGGTTGCTTCTGCTATGGTGTTCATCACAGCAGCAGAGAAGGAAACTAGGAAACAAAGTCAGGAATAAGTGGCCTCCCATTCAAGACAATTAGTACTTCGGGTAGGTTGATCCCTGTCCTTGTTGGGAGTTAATAACATTGTCCATTCTGAGATGATGGGAGCCATTTACTACTCTGAAATGTCCAGGTAGCTGATACCACTCTAAAGTAATGCTTGTCCTGCAGGCACATTTCTGCTTAAGAGACTTAGTGGACTGACTTTCCTGTAAGAAACTCAGTTATCTTTGCTTCCATTTTTTTAAACCTCCATTTCTATATTCATTTTAAGACTCCTTATCTATAAATATGTTCTTTTGGATTCTTCTTTGAACAATGGTAACATCTTTCTATTACCTCATTTTTTTTCTTTTGCAGTGTTGGTGATCAAGTCCAAGGCTTTGTATATGCTGGACAAGTCCATTGTCTCTGACCTACATTCTTAGTTCTAAATCTTTACTATGAGGTCACCTTTTTATCTGTGACAAAGTCACAATTAGAGTGATTTCTTTTGAAATGTGTCCTTTAACATCACTTAGGAAATAAAATCCACTCTATACCCAATTAGTTGGAATGAGTGACCAGACCATTTATTTCAGTGGCATGCTAACATTTCCCACACTAATTAAACACATTCTTTGCTTAGCGAGCACTTTAAAGAAGCTTCTTCTCTAATTAGTTTCTCACTAATCAATCATTTTCAGTCTGATTGTCTTCTCTGCAGGAAGGCAGGGAAGCAGTAGTTTTTTGCCTGTTTTGTACTGAGGATTTGGTTCACATGGCTGCTGCTTTTTTATTCTTACATGGCTGACCGCATCATGCGAAGTGCAGAGCTGTCTGTTTACTCTCCCTGAGAGATCACATTTTATACAGAATTATGAAGGTCCTTTTTCTTCTTGGATAATGGGAATGATTTATGGTACAGCTTCAGTCAAGCAAGTAAGTCAATCAGGCAATTT
Source organism: Pachyuromys duprasi (assembly GCA_028658305.1). NCBI lineage: Eukaryota > Metazoa > Chordata > Mammalia > Rodentia > Muridae > Pachyuromys > Pachyuromys duprasi. Next base: position 3,562 of record JAQQSO010002152.1, on the reverse strand, counting down.
TTGAGTTCTTTGGAAGATGCCACAGAGTGTTAAGACAATACATCCTTGCTTCAGTGACTTTACAGCCCAAGTGCCAAAAGGAATTAGAAGGGCAAGCCAATACAAATCAATAAAACACTAAATTGATGAATATTAAGAATGCAGTAGAAGTTCAGAGCACGGAATAGTCAGCATGGATTGGCATAGCCACAAAAGGCTTTCCTGGAAGAGGTGGCCTGGGTATATTTGTGCTCTGAAATTTGTATGCAAAAAACTAATCTGTAATGTGATGGTGTAAAAAAAAACTGACTTTAGAAGATTGGTAGGCTGTTAGGTCCCCCAGCAATCATGGATTATATTAGTAACCTTGCAAAAGAGGCTCCCATAGAGCTGCCTTTCCTGCTGTGCCATGAGAGGTCATAGAGAGAAGATGCCACACACAAACCAGGAAATGGGCCTCACCAGGCATTAAACCCAACACTTCCTTAAATTTGGACTTTCACAGTTTTCAAAAGTATGAGAAATAAAGTGTTACGGGTTCAGGAAAAGTTGTACCGTGACCACTTGAACACCAGACTCAGACTGATGGATTGAATACTGAGAAAAGACCGACTAGCCAGGTACACAATCAGGGCTTGGGAGCCAGAATGATTTTGGTTTGCATCTAAGGCAGGCTGTTTATATAAAACACTATAACCAGGTAACAACCAGGTAACCAGATGGAAAGCAAGGGGAGAGTAGCATTATGCCACTTTGACCAGCTAGGCAAAGCATTTCCAAGTACATTGTATCTGGGTAGCAGACAAAGCATTTTAAGCTTATTGGCTAGGATACAGGCTTGGAGACTTTCCAGCTCCTCATCGTTCCTAGAGAAAGGAACACAGCGGGGTATTGTGGTTCTGTTTATGTAGAATATATATATATCATTAATTCAGGCAGAAATTTCAGCAAGTATTGAATTGTGAGTAAAAGGCTTATTTAAGTTCTCAGGCAGGCAGACCTTGAGAACCTGAACTTAATTTCATCTTATGATCAAACTGGTAACTTAAAAACAAAATGGCTGTGGTTATGCTAGTCTATACCTCTCAGTACATGACTCAATGTTGGTGTGCTTCAAAGAAGAAATGAACAAAGCTCTCAAAGATATACAAGCAAATACAGCCAACAAATAGATGCACAATTAGCGACATATAGAGAGGAAATAGACAAAGAAATAGAAGCTGTCATTAAAAAGCAGGACTCCACATGCAATCAGATGAAGGAAATGGTGCAAGACATGAAAACAGAATTAGAATCAATAAAGAAAACACAAACAGAGAAAAACCTGGAGCTGGAGAAGATAGAGAAAAAATCAGGAACTACAAAGGTAAGCATCACCAACAGAATACAAGAGATGGAAGAGAGAATCTCAGGTGCCAAAGATACACTTGCAGAAATAGATATGTCTCTCAAAGAAAAAATAAAATCAGAAAAGTTCTAAACACAAAACATCCAAGAAATCAAGGACACCATGAAAAGACAAAATTTAAGAATAATAGGAGTAGATAAAAAAAGAAGACATCAGGCTCCAAGGTCCAGAAAATATTTTCAAGAAAGTCATAGATGAAATTTTCCCAACTTAAAAAAAGGAGATGTCCATGAGCATACAAGAGGCCTACAGAACACGAAATATACTAGGCCAGAAAAGAAATTCTTCACGTCATATCATAGTCAAAACACTGAACCTACAGAACAAAGAAAAAAATTAAAAAGGAGCAAGGGAAAAAGGCCAAGTAACATATGAAGGTAGATCTATCAGAATCACACCAGACTTCTCAACAAAAACTATGAAAGCCAGAAGGGCCTGGGAAGAAAGCATGCAGACCTTAAGGGACCACAGATGCCAACCCAGACTGCTATACCCAGCAAAACTTTCAATCAACATAGATGGAGAATTCAAAATATTCCATGACAAAACCAAATTTAAACAATATCTACACAGTAACCCAGCCCTACAGAAGTTGCTAGAAAGGAAATTCCAACCCAACAGAAACAACTACATCCAAGGAAATATAAGACATAGATAACTACACAACAGTAAAACCAAAAGAATACAAGCAATGAAACACAGCAGCACCACCAACTGCACATCAAAAGAAAGTAACATTTGTTGGTCACTAGTATGTATCAACATCAATGGACTCAACTCTCTAATAAAAAGACACAGACTAATGGAATGGTTGTGGAAACAGATCCAACATTCTGTTGAATCCAAGAAACACCTATGCAACAAAGATAAGTACTAAGTCAGAGTAAAGGGCTGGAAAAATGTTTTTCAAGCAAATGGATCCAGAAAACAAGCTGGAGTAGCTATCCTAATATCTGATAAAAATAGACTTCCAACCAAAATTAATCAAAAAAGATAAGGAGGGGCACTACATTCTCATCAAAGGGAATATACCAAGAGGACTTTACAATTCTGAACATCTATGCCCCAAATACAAGAGCACCTACATTCGTAAATGAAACATTATCAAAGCTTAAATCACACATTGATCCCAATACCTTAATAGTGGGAGACTTCAACACCCCACTCTCACCTAGGGACAGATCAACTAGACAGAAACCAAATAGGGAAATAAAGGCACGCACAGAGTCCCTAAATCAAACGGACCTAATAGATGTCTACAGATCTTTTCACCCAAACTCAAAGGAGTATACCTTCTTTTCAGCACTTCATGGGACCTTCTCCAAAATAGACTATATAGTTGGTCACAAAGCAAGCCTCAACAGATACAAGAAAATTGAAATAATTCCCTGTATTTTATCTGACCACCATGGACTAAAGCTGGACCTCAACAACACTGGAAATAACAAAAAGCCTACACACACATGAAAACTGAACAATTTGCTACTCATTGACAGCTGGATTAAGGAAGAAATAAAGAAACAAATTAAAGACTTCCTAGAATTCAATGAAAATGAATTCCCAAATACCCAAATTTATGGGACACATTGAAAGCAGTGCTTAGAAGAAAATTCATGACACTAAATGCCTTCAGGAAGAAATTTGTAACATCACAAACTGAAAACCCTAGGAAAAAAAGAAGCAGATACTCCCAAGAGGAGCAGATGGCTGGAAATAATCAAACTCAGGGCTGAAATCAATCAATTATAAACAAATAAAACTATTCAAAGAATCAATGAAACCAAGAGCTGGTTCTTTGAGAAAATCAACAAGATAGAAAAGCCCTTAACCAAACTAACAAAACGGCAGAGAGAAACTATCCAAATCAGCAAAATCAGAAATGAAAAGGGAGACAAAACTACAGACACTGAGGAAATCCAAAGAATCATCAGGTCGTACTACAAAATCCTATAAGCCACAAAATTTGAAAATTTGAGCGATCCAAGATGGCTGCCACGAGAGAACACTGTGTCTGAGGAGTAGGAGAGCAGAAACAACGCAGCGACCAGGAGACTGAACTCTGGGACCTAAAACGCCAGCATTGTGAGTGCCAGGTGAGCAGAACTCCTACGGTGAGAAAATCAAGTGGGAAAACCCTAGGGACACCCAGTTATTACCTGGAGAAATTTCCCTGTG
>JAQQSO010002151.1:0-14631 GCA_028658305.1 Pachyuromys duprasi | reverse complement strand
CTACAGATTCAATGCAATTCCCATCAAACTACCTTCACAATTCTTCACAGACCTTGAAAGAAAAATACTCAACTTCATATGGAGAAACAAAAAACCCAGAATCTCCAAAACAATCCTCTACAACAACAGATCATCTGGAGGTATCTCCATCCCTGACCTCAAGCTGTATTACAGAGCAATAGTAATAAAAACTGCATGATATTGGGAAAGAAACAGAATAGTGGATCAATGGAACCGAATAGAAGACCCAGAAATGAACCCACACACCTATGGAAACTTGAATTTTGACAAAGAAGCCAAAACCATTCAATGGAGAAAAGACAGCATCTTCAACAAATGGTGCTGGTCCAACTGGATATCTGTATACAGAAAAATGAAAATAGATCCATATTTATCACCTTGCACAAAGCTAAAGTCCAAGTGGATCAAAGACCACAGCATAAAAGGAGACACACTAAACCGGTTAGAAGAAAAAGTGGGAAAGACCCTAGAACTCATTGGCACAGGAGATCACTTCCTGAATAGAACACCAGAAGCACAGGCTGTAAGATCAACAATCAATAAACGGGACCTCATGAAACCGAAAAGCTTCTGTAAAGCAAAAGATACTGTCATCAAAACAAAACAATAGCCTACAGACTGGGAAAGGATCATTACCAATCTTACTTCTGACAGAGGGCTAATATCCAGTATATATAAAGAACTCAAGAAGTTAAAAAGCAAGAAATCAAGAAATCCAATTAAAAAATGGGATATGGAACTAAAAAGAGAACTGACTGTAGAGGATTATAGAATAGTAGAAAAACACTTAAAGAAATGCTCAACGTCCTTAGCCATCAGACAGATGCAAATCAAAAGGATCCTGAGACTTCACCTTACACCCACCAGAATGGCTAAGATCAAAACTCTAGTGACAACACATGCTGGAGAGGTTGTGGAGAAAGGGAAACCCTTCTCCATTGCTAGTGGGAATGTAAATTTGTATAACCACTGTGGAAATCAATTTGGTGCTTTCATAGACAATTAGGAATAATGATTCCTCAAGACCCAGCTATACCACTCTTAGGCATATATCCAAAAGATGCTCAAGTACACAACAAGGACATTTGCTCAACTATGTTCGTAGCTGCTTTATTTGTAATAGCCAGAACCTGGAAACAACCCAGATGTCCCTCAGTTGAGGAATGGATACAGAAAATGTGGTACTTTTACAGAATGGAATACTACTCAGCATTTAAAAAGGAAGAAATCATGAAATTCGCAGGCAAATGGTGGGACCTGGAAATGATCATCCTAAGTGAGGTATCCCAAAAGCAGAAAGAAATATATGGTATATATTCACTTATGTAGATCTATAGGATAGGAAGGTCATGCTGTAATCTATACACCTAGGGAAGATAAACACGAAGGAGGACCCAGGTTGGGATGATCAATGCTTGTTTAGATGGACAAATGGGATGGACACTGAATGGAGGAGAAAACAAGCAACAGGACAGGAGCATATCAAAGAGGGCCTGTGAAAGAATCGATATAGCAATGTATCAAAGCAGATATTAAGACTGACAACCAAGCCTTTGGCAGAGGGCTGGGAATAATAATGAAAATAGAGGAAGTTACTAAGACTTGGGGAGAACAAGAGCTCCACAAAGACCAAATTGAGCAGGGCACAGGGGTCTTATATGATACAGTTTCTCCAGCCAAGGACCATGTATGGATATGGCCTAGAATCCCCGCTCTGATGTCGCCCATGATAGCTCATTGTCGAACTGAAGACAATCAGGGACCATTTCTGTCATGAACTTGATGGCTGGCTCTTTGACCCTCCCCCATAAACGCCGGGGAGTAACAGCCTGGCTAGATCCCAGGGGAGGACATTGCAGCCAGCCCTGAGGAGACAAGATGAACTGGGGTGGGATGGAAGTGGAGAAGATCCTCATCAGTTGGTGGACTTGGAGGGGGCAGGTAGATGAGGGAGGGATGGGGAGAGTGGGAGGGAATGAGGGAGGGGGATACGCCTGGGATGCAAAGCACCTAACCTGTGATTAATATAAAAATAAATAAATTACATTAAAAAAGAAATTAAAAAAAGAAAATTATCATCTTCTAAATATACCCATTAAGTTTTCATGAACCAGAAAAGGTTAATAAACTAGTGATGACACTAATTATTTAGACTGCTCAAATGATATCAGTAATTGCATTGGCCCATTGTGTGTACAGCTCTAAATAATCTTCTAAAGAAAAAAAGGAATAAATTACTAATTTCCTTTTTTGACCTTGGGTAACAATAGAAATGGAATCCTCAAAAAACAACTCATCCCTTCATGGAATTTACACAATCTAATTGAGAGGTCACTTTCAAGCCCAGAGACCCTCAGACATGCTGTTAAATACCTGTTTTTTCTATATCAATTCTTTAAAAAGCCCTGCGTAGGATATATGGAAGAGTCCTTAGAAATGACTTATATATTCAAAATAAATTAGAAGCATACATCACCCATAATAGATCAGGAAATTTTCTCTCCTGATGTGAACAAAAGCAGCTCACCAGGAAACATGAGCCTGAAAACAGCAATTTCAATCTCAGAAGCATAGCTAGGGCTTTTAAAGAGCAGCTTCTCCCTAGGTGAGCTGTTAATCCTTTATTAGGCCATGGAAAAGCATTGCATTAAAGAAGCAATTTCCAGTTAAACAAACAAGTTTTCTTCCCCTTTCTCCAAGTCAGTTAAATAGACAGTTGTTCCTATATAAATATTTGGTGGTTATAAGTTAGCCATTTATTAAAAACAGTAACATTGTCTTATTTCTTGTAGAGCTACCTGAAAATAGACTAAGTTGGTACAGAAATAATAAGGAAAATAAACATGGAAAATTTGGGGCAATGTTATGAGGAAAATAAAACAAAATTGAGAGAATGGAGAAGCAATGCCTGGCCCAACTTGAGACCCACTTTATGGGAAAGAACCAACCCCTGTCACTATTCATGATACTCTACTATGCTTGCAGAGAGGAGTCTAGCATAATTGTTTTCTAAGAGGCTTCATCCATCAGCTGATGGAAACAGATGCAGAAACCCACAGTCCAAACAATGGGATGAGATTGGAGAATTTTGTGGAAGAGTGGGAGGAAGGAAGAAAGGGAATCAGAGGGGTCAAGGACATCACAAGAAGATCTACAGAGTCAACTAAGCTGTGCCCATGGGGAATTACAGAGATTGAACCACCAACCAAAGAGCTTGCTTGGGCTGGACTTAGACCCCTACACATATGTAGCAGATGTACAGCATGGTCAGCATAGAGGTTCTCTAACAATGTGAGTAGGTGTTGTCTCTGACTCTGTTGCCTGGCTTTGGATCCCTTTCCCCTAGCTGGGCCGCCTTGTCAAGCCCCAATGGGGAGTTATGCATTTAGTTCTGCTGGGATTTGAGAAAGGGTGGATGCCCCTTGGGGGCCTCCCCTTCTCTGAGAAGAAGGAAAGGTGGAAATGGGGTAAAGGTGGTGCTGAGACTGTGAGGGGGAGAGGAGGGAGGGAGTGGGGTTCAGGCTGGAAAGGGATTGAATTAATAAATTGTCAAAAAAAGAAAAATGAGAAAAAGTAAAAGAGTTTGGAACTGGAATAGAGCCTAGAGACAACTATGACAAGGCTCAGGAGCCATGAGAAGTCAAAGTTGTTGAGTTTCTGGATGAGTGACTGAGGAAGGCCAGTAGGCAGAGAGTGAGTAGATATTTGCATTGTTGAAAAAGTGTCCAGCTGCCTGTGGTTGGCTGGTTGGTGCATTCCATAGGTCCTGTACTGAATTACAGGAAAGAGTTCCAGTTTCTTTCCAGTACACAGCCTTAGATTTGAATGTGATATGATGGAGGCCAGTGTCTTCTGGACAGGCTCTGACAATTTCTTAGTGCCCCTCATCTTCAAATACAGTACCTCAGTGCTAGCATGTCCCCTTGGGCTCTTAAATACTACAGGCACGGTAAATACTTTGGATAGGAGTGTCTCACGAAGAGTTGGCAGTTCTCTCCTAAACCTGTTTCTTTTCTCCCTGTCCTTTCTTGACCTATTTATTTTTTTCCTTGCAGTTGAAAGAATTATCCACTTTTCTTTTGCCTAGCCTCTCCAGGGTCTAATTCTCATTACATTATTTTCCTTACCAGAAAGCAACCTGTTTTTCAAGATCAACCATGTCTGTATCTGTTTTAATCAGAATCAGTAACTTCCTTCTGTGTTGTGCTGATGCTCGGCCTGTTTATTTACAAGACTTTTGTACTTTTCTACTTTGTGTGTTTGTGAAAGAGAGAATGAGGTATTTGGTGTATATATATTCATTGCTGCTTGTGTTTGCCAGTACATAGGGAACAAAGAGTTTAAAGGTGAGTGTCTTTGGTCCTTGATTGCTTTCCATATAATTTTCAACTTGATTCTATTTTTGAGATTATATAATGACGTAATTCCACCTTCCCTTTCTTCCCTCCATACCTTCCTATTACAATCTTCCCTGTTCTCTTTCCAATTCACGTCCTTTTGTACTATTAACAGTTATTACATGCATATGTATATAAATATTACATGCATATGTATATAAATATTACATGCATATGTATATAAATATAAATATATATATATATATATATATATACTTATTTTTGAGACAAAGTCTCTTACTGTACCAGAAACCTACTAATTTAGCTAGATAGTGCTATAATCTTTATGGATTTATCTACTTCTGCCATATCCCTTGGACTGGATTTAAGGGTGTATGGGTGTTTGGGATCTGGACTTTGGTTCCAATAAGTTCTCAGTAAGCATTTTACTGAAGGAGCATCTCCCTGGCCCTTAAGACATTGTACTTTGAATTGGACTTAGCTGCACATATATCATCAATCCCAGTGGACCAAAAATGTCCCAAGACCATGGTTAATATCCTGTTTATTTTCACAGACTTTATACTTTCTGTTAGAATGCAACTCACAAGATGTATTAGACACATTTCAATTGACTGGTAGAGAACTCAAAAATATGATTCCCTCCTAGTGAGTATTTCTATTTTAGCATGAGATTTTAAAATAAAATATTTTGCTTTATCTAAAGAACTAATCTGCAGTCAAACTTTTGGAAAGCAGAAGAGACATTCTGACAGGAATTTTGCCTGGTGCTCTCCAAGTCTCATCACAAGGACTTTCTTTCTTTCTTTCTTTCTTTCTTTCTTTCTTTCTTTCTTTCTTTCTTTCTTTCTCTCTCTCTTTCTGTCTCTTTCTTTCTTTTTTTTTCAGTAATCCTTGCTCTGGTGATATGATCCATTTTGAATATGGACATAATCTTGCAAAGAATTACTTTGATCTACTCACTGTCACTAATTGGAACCATTTGATTTGAATATGAATGACCAGTTGGCTACTTGGTGTTTGCAACTCAGACAGCAAGATAGTGCCCTTTGATTACCCTCTGGCAGTATTAACATATGGCTCAGTTTGCTTGCAATAAACATAAACTAACAAGAAGAAAACAGTTATTCAGTTACAGTTGCCGTAACAGGAATAGCATATGTCATGTTCTAGACATGCCTAGGACAAGCTGTGAGACCTTCTTATGGGCCCTTGTTTTGTTCCATTCATCCATGTGTTTAACACCTTCTACTTCAGCCCAGAAGGCATGTCAGAGATAGGTAAAGATTATTGCACAAACAATCTAGCTAAATCAGTGAGTTGTAGATTCAGTGAGAGCCCCTGTCTCAAAAAATAAGATAGATGTGTGTATGTATGTACATATATATTTTAAGGAAAATATTGAATTTTGTCATGTAAGAACAAACTTATTCTCAGTACCCTCATCATTGTCCATCCTCTGCCTTCTCCACGCAGTCTATCAATTTATATATCTTATGTCATATTAGAAATATCATTTACTGGACTGAAGAGATGGTGAAACAGTTAAGAGCATTTCTGGCTTTTTCAGAGAACCTTAGTTTCATTCCTAGCATTCACACCAAGAGGTTTACAAATGATCTGTAACTCCAGCTCCTCTGAGACTCATGCCTCTGAACTCCATGTGCACCAGCCTTTCTACACACACATGCACACACATGACACACAGTTAAAAGTGAAATTTTAAAAAACCTTCGTGTTGGACAGTTTTTGTGTATGTTTTAGGTCTTGCACTGGATTGAGTGATGGTTTTTCCCCCAAATTTCTGCCTATAATCCAGAACTTGTGAGCATTGCTGATGAGATGAAGTTAAAAATCTTGAGACAATATTACTTTGAATTATCATGTCTTAATTAGGGTTTTATTACCATGAAAAGAACCATGATTAAGACAACTCTTATAAAGGCAAATATTTAATTGGGCCTCTGCTGTTGTAAATAAAAATAAGTGTTAGGTTATATATTATTTATTATTAGCTCTCTGATTATTGAGGCAGGATTATTTAATCCACTATCACAAAGAAGAAGACACAGACCCTGTTGGATTTTATAATTGCCTATTGACCTTGGGCCAGGCAGTTATTTCTACCTATGCTGTTTCAATAACCTCACCATTCACCTCCCAATCCCCATCCAATGACATCTGCCTTAACTATTCCTATTTGGGCTATCTTCCACCCATAATCCCAGGGCACTTTCTTGTATTCTTTATCTGATCCTTTTCATGCCATTATTGGAATCCTTCCTAATAACCCATGTAGTTTCTTCTCCACACTAACCCATCATGGCCTTCTCCTTCCTCCTCTCTTTCTATCTGAATAATTCCTGTGATTCTCCTGTCTTCTAAAGCCCAGGAACCTTAGCCATGCCTACCCCATTCTGCTCTGCCCAATTATAGGCTGTTTAATCAGCCATTCATGTGGGTTTATAAACAAGGATATGTGTACCCAGGCAGTAACCAGACCTTGAGGGCCAGTAAATGACATTAATATGCAAGTATCAGACCAACCTCCAACAGGGCTGGCTTCCAGTTTCAGAGTTTTAGTTCATTGTTATCATGGTGGGAAGCGTAGCAGCATGCAGGCAGACATGGTGCTGGAGAAGGAGCTGAGAGTTCTGCATCTTGACCTACAGGCAGCAAGGAGACTGGATTGTTTCACACTGGACATAGCTTGAGCATACAAGACCTCAAAGCCGACCTCCACAGTGACATCCTTCCTCCGACAAGACGACACTTCTTCCAATAAGGCCAGACCTTCTAATAATGCCACTCGATACTGCCAAGAATTCAAACACATGAATCTACGGGGGCCATACCTATTCGAACCACCACACAAACCTAGTGACAAATGCAGAAGAGACAGAATAAAAGACACACACTGGGGGAATCCACATGAAGATGGAGAGAGGCAGGATCTGGAGAGGACACAGTAGTAAGTCATGACCACAGCCCTGAAGAAGCCGGAGGGGAAGTGCTCCATCCACACAGTCATATTGCATTTCTAGCCTCCAAAACTATTTAAAAAATATTTATTTTAAGCCAACCAGTTTGGTGATTTATATGACAACCTAAGGTATCTCATACCGACGCCATTGACATCTATTTTTTATTAATTTTTATTTCTTGTATTAATCACAGGTTATTTACTTTGTATCCCAGCTGTAGCCCCCACCCCACATTCCCTCTCAGTTCCACCCTCCTTCCCTCATCTCCTCCCTGCCCCTTTCCAAGTCCACTGCTAGGGGAGGCCCTCCTCCCCTTCCATCTGACCCTAGCTTATCAGGTATCTTTAGGACTGGCTGCCATGTCCTCCTCTGTGTCGTAGCAAGAATGTTCTGGATTCTGGATCTATTTTTAACACATACGTTTAACCTTGTCTTGAAAATTCTGGAGAAGAATATATTCTCAATGAGAAAATGACAATAGCCCAGTGAACTTAAGTACAGCTCATGGTCTCATGCCTAGGAAATTCAGGAGTCTTAATTAAGCCCTTTGTTTCCCTTCCTTCCTTTCCTTTCTTTCTTCCTTCCTCCCTTCCTTCATATGTGCATGTCAGAGGACAACTTGCAAGAATCAGTTCCCTCCTTCACCATGTGGGACCAGAGGCTAGAACTTAGTTTGTTAGGCTTGGAGGCTAACACATTTATCTGTTGAGTCTTTTCACTGATCCCTAACTCGATTTCCTTTTTGTCTCCAAAACTCCATTTACTGCCGCCTTAGGTTCATTTCTGCTGTGGCTGGGATGATGACGAGGTGTACAGATATTCTCATTCCCAGTAAAAGCCTTCTTCATCGATCCCATCTCAGTGTTCCCGTAGGGTCTACAGCCAAGATTCAGGGACATGTGGGATTAGAGTTTCTTCTCTCCACTGCTTTATCTATTGCTCTTATTCAGTTTCATTTTGAAGCTTGTTTTCCTTTCTAAACAAGAAAAATGTATTCTTTATTGATTTTTTAAAAAAATCATGTTTCAGGTGCATTTCTTTCCATCTTGCTAATGGAAACAAAAGTATCCTATCACGTGAAAAAAAAAGTCATCTTTGTGGCAAGTCACAGTTCAGTCTGCTGCTAATGTGTGATAATTACATATTTCCCCTGGATGTTAAATTGGCACTTTCATCTTGGTGACTATACAGAAGGCTGTAGTCTTTTCAGAAAGTTTTTTTTTTTAAGTCCAGCTGTTGCTCATATTACTTAAAACACTGAAAGCTTACATTTCCTCTTAGGATTACAAAGTTCTTCTAGATTCAAGCAATTATCAGTAAGAGTGCTATCCACTTACATGCAGAATGAGTTTCTAGTGAAAACTAATTTATTCCATTGCTGAGAAGGCCTTATAGGAACATAGGAAAGGAACTCACTGTGTTTAAAGTAGCTGGTTGCCATTGATCTCTGGTCTTGTCTACAAAAGCTTTCATCCCAGTAGGGGATTACTTGGTGTATCTGAAATTACATGGTCTTACCTTAATTTATCCAAGATTTAAAGCAATTCTATTAGCCTGGCACTTATTGACAATGTCCTTTTCTGATCAAATCCTATTGCTCAGATTCATGGCCTCAGCTCTTCTCTCATTCATAAACCTGCTTATTACAGCACTGGGGAGCTTCACTGAAGGAGTTACTTTTGATTAAGTCAAAGGAAAGGAAAGGGAACTTTTAACCTGCTTACAGAGGCATAATTAAGTTGTGGAATAAGAGATTTCAGGGACTTTTTCAAAGATCAATGATATAGGATGGTAACTAAGCTCAGAGAAGACAAAGTTACTATGTGAATGACATTCTAAAATGGGGATGAAACCAGTTCGTTGCTGAACCTTGGCCTGACTCGAGATTTGCTTTTCTCAGGTATTAATAAGGATGGATTTACCAAGGAGTGTTCTTTTCTTTGACAAGTTCTGTTTATAGAGCCAATACTTTCGATAAGGGAAAGGGCCATGGATCTTGAAAGAGGAGAGCCCATGGGAATATTTAGACCAAAGGCCATCGAATTGCAGTGACATTGACTCAGAGCTGAGAGCTGAGACAGGATTCTCCTTTCACCAGCACCTTGAAAATCTGGGTGAACATAAAGAGGTTTATGGAGGTTATGGAACTATGCTTTTCTTTCACATTCGAACAGTTTTTGACTGGGTCTCAACAGTGATTTTTGCTGTATCATTCTACTTTATTTTCTTTGTAGATGTGCTACTCAGACTATTATTTTTTGCTTGTTTTTAATATCTTGCCCCAAATTAGGATATGAATTCCATAGGAAGAATGTATTTTCAGTGATGTTTATCACCCTTCTCTCCATTACCTAAAAAAGTTTTCAACAAATATACCCTGAGGAATAAATATAAACAATGCATGAAGCTAACAAAATATTGAAATTCATGGATGTAATGTTGAAGAAATCTTAAATGTTGTACACATTCAAAGTGAAGAAAACTTATCTTTTAAATCACAAATTTTATTTAATGTTTGGTGATGAACATGAATGCAAATAATAGATTGAAAGTTTTCATTAAGCTAAACCTTTAAAAGAATCAATCCAATGGTCACTAAAATGGAATTACAATATTGAACAGCAAAAGCCAGAATCTTTCTATTGGATAAGGAAGGTGAATAGTCTTACTTTTTGTGCTGATAGAATATTTCTTAAGAATTATATTTAAGTGCAAATATTTATACTATTATATGTCTATAAATCACTGGTGAAAGAGTTCAGAAGTTTCCTTATTTGTTGGTATTAGAAAGGATTGGTTTAAAAAAATCACCAGGAAAAAGATGTGCAGGAAAAAGATGGAGCAAAGATTGAGAAAATGACCAAAGATTGGCCCTACTTGAGACCCATCCTAGGGGAGAGAACCAATCCTTGATACTATTAATGTTACTCTGCCATGCTTGTAGACAGGAGCCTTCATAAGCCTTCTTGCAGGCAGAAGTCTAGCATAACTCCTCTGAAAGGCTTCTCCAAGTAGCTGATGGAAACAGATTCAGAGATCCACAACCAAACATTAGACAAAGCTCTAAGAGTCCTATGGAAGAGTTGGGAGAAAAACCGAGGGGGCCAGAAAGGTCAAGGATTCTACAAGAAGACCTACAGAGTCAACTAACTGGGCCATGGGGCTCATAGAGAGTGAACCACCAATCAAAGAGCATGCATGGATTAGTCCTAGATCCCTGCACATATATAGCAGATGCACAGCTTGGTCTTCATGAGAGTTCCCTAAATATTAAAGTAGGGGTTGTCTCCAATTCTATTTTCTGACTTTGGGTCTCTTTTCTCTATCTGGCCTGCCTTGTCTGGCTTCATTGGGAGAGGATTCACCCACCCTGCCCTGCCATAAACCTATACCATCCAACAAGCTCAACAGCTGTGTATACCTTCCTGGTACTTGCTGTTCGCGGTTCTGACCCTGCAACCCTAGACCATCCTCCTAGTTCTGTAACACATACAAGATTTATTATATACATAGGCCACAATCCTCCCTGTTTCTATACTTTTATCTATATATCTTCATTGCTTTGAGTATAGCACTTCTTCTTCACTTACTAAAAGTGCCAAAAGGTCTCCCTTAGTCTAGGCTTTCCTCTCATTTCTGTTTCTCCTAGACATCTTTTAATGAGGAAAGTAAAGCATCTGACTAAATGCCTTTAAATTATCCTTTCAGTTTCATAAAACTTAACTTTAATAATATATTGCCTTTATGCATTTTTCCTATTACCCTTTCCAAACACTAGACAGCAGACATATAATTTTGGACAATAATTTTTCATTTTACTTTAGTCCCTAATGCAATCAGAGATAGAAGATGGCACTCAGGTATTAGTACATATAAGTGAACACATTAGTAAAATGTATTAGTAGATGTAAGTAAACACATTAGTAAACTCTTTTAGCTGAAATATCTATTTTACCAGATTATCTGTTTCTTGAGTTTTACTTTTTTTACATTTTTACTTTTATTAATATACTTAGTATATGAAATCATGCCCATAACTAGTTTATGGTAAACATTGCTGAATAAAATAAAATGAGCCAAGAACTTATATGAAAGGAAAAGAAAGGGTAATTTGACTTGAAAATGTTTGGAGAATGGCTACCAAGCAACTGTAAGCCCTCACAGGTACTGCTGTATTCATTTGTATCCTCAAAATTTACCCAGAAATTTTCACTTCTAACAAAGCGTTTTGTGGATTTTTCTCATAAAGACAGACTTAATTTTAATGAAAATTACACAGAAATGTATAGCTCAAGCCTGTAATTAAATAATGCACAGAAAGAGATATAATTTGTAAATTGGGAGAAAGCTGAAGCTAAGGAGTGGTGGTAACATTCATAAATATAATTCAATAGAGCCATTTTAATCCTGGGAAAATAGCCAATTGAGCCTTTTGGATTCTCTTTTGTGAATTAGCTTAAAAAAACTATTAAGGCATGCTAACATTATTACGAATTTTTATGTGTAAAATATCAAATTTTAAAACAGGAAGAAAGTTATCAGTAAACAACAGACTATTACGGTGAAAGAGAAGTATAGTCTGTCTCTTCTATACATTTCCTTAGGACCAGGGAGATGGCTAAAGGGTAAAGGATACCTCTGGTTATATTTCTTAGGATACATCTTTACATCAAGATTGTGTTTTCATGGATAATCCTTCTCCTAAAATCTAGTTAAGGGTATTATGATTGGGTTTCTGGTAACAGTCAAATATAGACTATGTGACAAAAACATCTCCTTAGATTTAAGTTTTCAGCAGATTAATAAAAATTCCCTCATATTTTGTCTTCTGTTCATGGTAAGAATTAGGGAGTAGAGATGATTTTTATAAACTATGAAGAAATAGAGAAAATCACAATGATAATCATGTTTAAACATGCCTAATTTCTTAGTCATAGAAGTAAACAAATAGGTTTTACAAGATTATTGTCATAAAATTTCTAACGTGTTTGGAAGTGTGTCAATAGTTATTTTGAATGTATGTAATGCTCTTTAGAGGCAATGCTTTTGATCTTTGAGTTGAATTTATAACACTATTAAACTCCTATTTTTAGAGTAACAGTTGATAGCATATGCCTTCAGGCACAAGAAAGGGCTCACTAGAATATTATTTGCCTATAGAGTATGCTTGATATTTAACAATTGACTATGGTGTGTGTGTGTGTGTGTTTGTGTGTGTGTGAGTGCATGTATGTATGTGTGTTGCTAAAAGCACAAAGGAAAGAAATGTCAAAACATCTACTCTTAGGAAGTTCCAGTTTAAGGAATTAGAGAAATCATAGCAAGACACGGTCAGAAACAAACAACACTGGATACACAATTAGTTTCTAAAAGGTGAAATTTGCTTTTCTTCACTTGGGTCTTGATTCAATTTGCTTTCTTTCACTTGGGTTTTGATTCCAGTGGCTTCTGGGAATAAGGCCACCTGCTCTGATTTGAAATACTGTGTCTTCACAGAATTCAGACATTGAGATCCTCATGCCTGGGTTTATGGCATTGGATGCTGAGGTCTTTGAGAAAACCACTGTATGGTGGAAACATTATGAATTGGGTTATACTGCATTCTCAGAGAGGCTCGGTGGAGCTGCTTTGCCCCTTCTATTAGAAAGGACATATTTAGCAGGTTTCATCTATGAACTAAAAGGCAGATCTACAGCAAACATCAAACCTGCTAGTTCTTCTATCTTGGATTTTTTTTTTTTTAATTAGAACAGGGTTGATCCAAGATGGCTGCCATGACAGAACACTGTGTCTGAGGAGTAGGACAGCAGAAACAACACAGCAACCAGGAGACTTAACCCTGGGACCTAAAACACCAGCATTTGTGATTGCTAGGTGAGCAGGACTCCTACGATGAGAAAATCAAGTGGGAAAACCCTAGGGACACCCAGTTATTACCCAGAAAAATCTCCAGGTGACCAGCAGCACATAGCTCTGATCTGAACGAGCAGCCATGCTGGGTGCCCGCACCTGCCATAATAGACTGGATCACACAGTCTCGCGGGCAGTCTGAGGAGGAACCAGGTACCGTTTTCACTGAACTGCACACTGCGAGTGCACACTGCACCCGGGTTCTGCTTCGACCCGCAGGTGTGCTGCAGGCTCACACCAATCGCCTGAACCACCCCAGACTGAGAGGGTCGGGGGACCGTTTTGACCAGTCTGCACACTGCTGGCGCATGCGCCACACACTTCCACCAGCAAAACCTCAGTCCATGTGTGAGTCCGCGGACGGGTCTGGGAGACACCGAGTTCTGCTTCAACCCACCGGTGTGTGGCAGGCTCACACCAATCGCCAGAACCACCCCAGACTGACAGGGTTCAGGGACCATCTTGACCAGACTGCACACTGACGCGAACTCTGCAGGCATCTGCCAGCAGAAACTTCAGTCCGTGTGTGTTTCCATGGGCCACACAGAGAAGGCCTCGGGCACCATTTCAGACAGGCCTGCATACAGCGGATGCACACCAACCCAAACCCACTGTGTGTGCCCCAAATATCATCTCAGACCATGGTGCACAGCCCCTGGACCAGAAGGAGGCGCCAAATCTCCATTCCAGGGGAGAGCCCTTAGCAGCAAGCCCAGGGCAGAGCGCAGAGCCCCCAGCTGACATCTCAAAACTGGACACTCAGACTCTAGCACAGAGTGAGGAGTAAAGACTCCAGACCAGAGGGGTGACCAGCCTGTAGTGCTAATAGCTTCTAGCACAGAGCACGAAGCCAGGCACACAGAGCCCACAACAGAGTTCAACTGAGACACAACACACACTAACAAAGCATCGGAAATCCCTGATCTTCTTGAAGAATACTCCTGACACAAGAGATTGACAGATTCGGACTGAAGTACAGCCTTAAAGCACAAATAGCTCCCTGATTATATATAAACAAATGCCCAGAAATCGGGGAAAGAACTCACCCAACAAAAATCAGGACACCATGGCCCCACCAGAAACACCCAAAAGCAGTGGAGATTTTAATTCAGCACAGACACAGGAAAATTATATTAAAGCTTTGATTATGCAGATATTGGAGGAACAAGAGGAAAGACAAAAAGAGGACATGAACAAGGCCCTCAAAGAAATGGAGAAGAAATTAACTGCCCAATAGAGGAACAATCAAAGATAGACAGAGAGGAAACATCCAAAATAGGAGACACAGTCCATCAGTTAAAGGAAACAGTACAAAGCATGAAAACGGAATTAGAATCTATAAAGAAGACATAAAGAGA
>JAQQSO010002150.1:0-14634 GCA_028658305.1 Pachyuromys duprasi | reverse complement strand
AAGACTGCATGACTTCTGCCCAAGCCCTTCTGGCTTTCACAGTTTCTGATGAGACGTCTGGTGTGAGTCTGATTGGTCTACCTTCATATGTTACTTGACCCTTTCCCCTTGCTGCCTTTAATATTTTTTCTTTGTTTTGTAGGGTTAGTGTTTTGACTATGATGTGAGGAGAGGTATTTCTTTTCTGGTCTAGTCTATTTGGTGTTCTGTAGGCTTCTTGTATGTTGATGGACATTTCTTTTTTTAAGTTGGGAAAATTTTCTTCTATGACTTTCTTAAAAATATTTTCCGTTCCTTGGAGCCTGGATTCTTCTTTTTCATCTATTCCAATTATTCTTAAGTTTTGTCTTTTGATGGCATCCTTAATTTCTTGGATGTTTTGTGCTTGGGACTTTTCCGATTTTATTTTTTACTTGAGTGAGGAATCCATTTCAGCCAGTGTATCCTCCACTCCCGAGATTCTCTCTTCCATCTCTTGTATTCTGGTGGTTCCTGATCTTTTCTCTAAGTTCTCCAGTTCCAGGTTCTTCTCCCTTTGTGTCTTCTTTATAGATTCTAATTCCGTTTTCATGCTTTGTATGTTTTCTTCAATTGATTGACTGTGTCTCCTATTTTGGATATTTCCTCTCCGTTTATCTTTTATTGTTCCTCTATGTGGACAGTTATTTTCTTCTCCATTTCTTTGAGGGCCTTGTTTATTTCCTCTTTTTGTCTCTCATTTTTTTCCTCCAATATCTGCATAATCAAAGCTTTAACATAATTTTCCTGTGACTCTGCTGAAATAAAATCTCCACTGCTTTTGGGTGTTTCTGGTGGGGCCATGGTGTCCTGATTTTTGTTGGGTGAGTTCTTTTGCTGATTTCTGGGCATTTGTTTATATATAATCAGGGAGCTGTTTGTGCTTTAAGGCTGTACTTCAGTCTGAAACTGTCAATGTCTTGTGTTAGGAGTATTCTTCAAGAAGATCAGGGATTTCCAGTGGTTTGTTAGTGTGTGTTGTGTCTCAGTTGAACTCTGTTGTGGGCTCTGTGTGTCCAGCTTCATGCTCTGTGCTAGAAGCTGTGAGCACTGTAGGCTGGTCACCCCTCTAGTCTGCAGTCTTTACTTCTCACTCTCTGCTAGAGTCTGAGTGTCCCGGTTTGAAATGTCAGCTGGGTGCTTTGCACTCTGCCCTGGGCTTGCTGCTAAGGGCTCTCTCTTGGACTGGAGATTTGGTGCCCCCTTCTGGGGCATGGGCTATGCACCACGGTCTGAGATGATATTTGGGGCACACACAGTGGGTTTGGGTTGGTTGCAGGCGTTTCCGAGTGGTGTGCACCCGCTGTATGCAGGCCTCTCTGAAATGGTGCCGGATGCCTTCTCTGTCTGGCCCGTGGACACACACACGGACTGAAGTTTTTGCTGGTGGATGCGTGAAGTGTGCGCCTGCAGTGTGCAGTCTGGTGAAAATGGTCCCCAATCCCTCTCAGTCTGGGGTGGTTAAGGAGATCGGTGTGTGCCTGCCGTACACCTGTGCGTTGATGGAGAACCTGGGTCCTTCCCAGACTTGCCCAAGGACTCACACAGGACTGAGGTTTTGCTGGTGGATGTGTGCAGTGTGCGCTTGCAATGTGCAGGTCAGTGAAAATGGTACCAGGTTCCTCCTCAGACTGCCTGGGAGACTGTGTGATCCAGTCTATTATGGCGGCTGCTTGTGCCCAGCGTGGCTGCTTGTTCAGATCAGTGCTGTGAGCTGCTGGTCACGCGGAGATTTTTCCGGGTAATAACTGGGTGTCCCTAGGGTTTTCCCACTTGATTTTCTCACCGTAGGAGTTCTGTTCACCTGGCAATCACAAATGATGGCGTTTTAGGTCCCAGATTTCAGTCTCCTGGTTGCTGCATTGTTTCTGCTGTCCTACTCCTCAGACACAGTGTTCTCTCGTGGCAGCCATCATGGAGATTCTTCTTCTTCATGTTCTTCTTTCTTCTTCGTCTTCGTCTTCTTCTTCTTCTTCTTCTTCTTCTTCGATTCAGTTCTTACCACATTTTCTCATGAAACAAATTGGCACCTGTCATAAATCTTAGATTATAAATACTCATTGTACTCAGTGCTGCTTGTCATTACAAATATTTGAAATAGGCATTATGCTTTGTTATTAGTCTATTGATGAAAAATCAAATTCAGCAAAATTGATTTGTTTTATGTCTTAAACGAAGGAATGAGAATATATGAACAGAATGCCATGTTTCCAGTTTTACCTATATTCTCACTTTTCACATTTCCTTCCTTCTTTCCCTTGTTCCTTTCTTCATTTATTCCCTTTCTTTCTTTTTTGCTATATTCTTTATTTAGCTATGTTTTAATTCATTTAATTGTTAATTATACATTGTACAACATTTTGGGTTTCATTACATTTAACCATATACACTTAATATAATCTGCACATATAGCCCTAATTACTTTTTCTCTTGTAACCTATTAGGCTTTTCCCCTTTCTCTCCACAAATTTTCTCCCTTCTGAATCTCTCTCTCTCTCTCTCTCTCTCTCACACACACACACACACACACACACACACACATTCATGTATGAGATAAAGAAAAAAATGATATTTTCTTCTGTGGCCTGGCAAGGTGTCAAACCTCAGGGGGAGGTGATCAGAGAGTCTGTCACTGAGTTCATGCCAGAGAAAGCCCATGCTTCCCTTACTATGGTCCCCAGTTGGATACCGAGTCTATGGGCTATATCTGAGATGGGGTTTTAGGTTATCTCCATGCATTGTCCTTGGTTGGGGTATCAGTCTCAAGACTTGATAGGCTAGGATCAAATAGACAGGGAGGAGGACCTCTTCTATCAGTGGACTAGTGGAGGGTCATGGGGGAGAAGAGAGAGGAAGGGTGGGACTGGGAGAAGATGGAGGGAGCCACAGCTGGGATACAATTTGAATAAATGCTAATAATTTATAATTAAACATACATAGAGCTCATTCTCCAGCACTATGTTTGCCTGTAAGCTGCCATTCTTCCCACCATGGAGATAATGGACTAAACCTCTGAACTGTAAGCCAGCCCCAATTAAATGTTTTCCTTCTTAAGAAAAAAAAGTGATATTTTTCTAAATCAATCATTCTGTGCTTTACATGGTTTCATCCATTTGTTGAAAATGATATAATTTCTTCCAGTGAAAATGAGATTTATCCCAACTCAATAACCTTGCCTCTGAAGGAAGCCTGTAGGCCCCAGGATCATCCAGGCCTGTGGGTCTCCAAGAGAAGCCCAGTTAAACCCAGCACAGCCTTTCTTTGCCCACCTGGGATACAGCCAGCAGAAATACATCCAGCCCTGCAGGTCCTCAGGAACCCACAGACAGCAGAAGTAGGAATGCTGCTATTTTCAGAGCCTCACTATCAGTCCCAAGGCTCTGCCTGCCTCTTCGTGGAGGCCTGTCACCATCAGAAACATCCAGCAAACACCAAGGTCAAACAGATGACTAAATGCCAGTGTAAGAACACAATCAACAAGAGCCAGGGAAATACGGCACCAGAAACTAGCTATCCTACTACAGCAAGCTCTGGACAACCTGATACAGTTGAAGCAAAAGAAGATGATCTTAAATCCAACTTTATAAAGATGATAGAGACCTTAAAAGAGGATAGGAATAAATCCCTTTGAAAAAAATGTAGGAAAATTCAATAAAACAGGTGAAGGAAATGAATAAAACAGTCCAAGACCTGAAAATGGAAATAAAAGCAACAAAGAAAGCACAAAATGAGGCAACACTGAAGATAAAAGTCCTAGGGTAAAAGGAAAGGTTATAGAGACACAAAATACATCATCAACAAAATGCAAGAAATGGAAGAGACAATGTCAGGTGTAGAAATTACAATTGAAGAAATCAATACATTAGTCAAAGAAAATGTTAAAGTATAAAATGTTCCTAACACAAAACATCCAAGAAATCTGGGGCACGATGAAAAGACAAAACCTAAGATTGATAGGAATAGAAAAAGGAGAAAATTCCCAGCTTCACTGCCTAGAAAATATTTTCAAGAAAATCATAGAAGAAAATTTCCCGAACAAACACAAAGAGATACCGATAAACATACAAGAAGCTTATAGAACACCAAATAGATTGGATCAAAAAAAGAAAATCTTTCTGCTACATAATTATCAAAACACTAAATGTTTATAACAAAAAAAGAACATTAAAAATTGCAAGGAAAAAAGGCCAAGTCACATATAAAAGAAGACCTATCAAAATTGCAACTAATTTTTCAACAGACTCTAAAAGTCAGAAAGAATTGGGAAGATATCTTACAGAAACTAAGATACCACAGATGTCATCTCCAACTTCTATACCCAGCAAAATATAATCACCAGAGGTGGAAAAAAAAAGACATTCCAAATAAAAGCAAATATATCCACAAATTTCTCCCTACAGAAGATACTAGAAGGAAAATTCCAATGCAAGAATGCTAACTACAACCAGGAAAACACAGGAAGTAGATAACTCCACATCAGCAAAACAAAACAAAAAAGGGTGTGGGGGGGAAGCACACACACACAGACACACACACCACTACCAACAACAATAACGTCAGCACCACCACCAAACAACAACATCAAAATAATAGGAATTAACAATCACTGGTCAATAATATCTCTTAACAAATCAATGGACTCAATCCACCAATTAAAAGACAGAGACTAACAAAATGTTTGAAGAAACAGGATACTTCATTCTGCAGCATACAAGAAACATACCTCCAGCAATGGAGGAGGGTTCCTCTTTTTCCACAACCTCTCCAGCATGTGTTGTCATTTGAGTTTTTTATCTTAGCCATTCTGATGTGTGTCAGGTGAAATCTCAGGGTCGTTTTAATTTGCGTCTCTCTGATGTCTAAGGAAGGGCATTGAGCATTTCTTTAAATGTTTCTCTGCCATTCTGTGTTCCTCTACTGAGAATTCTCTGTTTAGTTCTGTACCCCATTTTTAATTGGATTGCTTGACATGTTGCTTTTTAACTTCTTTAGTTCTTTATATATTCTGGATATTAGCCCTCTGTCAGATATTGGAAATCACTCTGGCACTTTCTCAGACAATTAGGAATAGCGCTTCCTCAAGACCCAGCTATACCACTCCTAGGCATATATCCAAAAGATGCTCAAGTACACATCAAGGACATTTGCTCAACCATGTTTGTAGCAACTTTACTCGTAATAGCTAAAACCTGGAAACAACCCAGATGTCCTTCAGTTGAGGATTGGATACAGAAATCACTTTTACACAATGGAATAACACTCAGCAATTATAAACAAGGAAATCACGAAATTTGCAGGCAAATGGTGGGACCTTGAAAAGATCATCCTGAGTGAGGTATCCCAAAAGCAGAAAGACACACATGGTATATGCTCACTTATATAGAACTATAAGATAAACATGCTTAAATCTATACACCTAAAGAAGATAAACAAGAAAGACGTCCCAGGGTAAGATGATCAATCCTCACTTAGAAAGACAAATGGGATGGACATTGGATGTAGGAGAAAACAAGCAGCAGGACAGGAGCCTATCACAGAGGGCCTCAGAAAGACTCTACCTAGCAGGGTATCAAAGCAGATATTAAGACTCATAACCAAACCTTCGGCAGAGTACAGGTAATCATATGAAAGAAGGGGGAGTTCGTAAGACTTGGAGAGGACAGGAGCTCCACAAGGACCAAATATATCTGGCACAGGGTTTTTTTATGAGACCGTTTCTCCAACTAAGGACCATGTATGGTTATAACCTAGAACCTCTGCTCAGATGTAGCCCATGGTAGCTCAGTATCCAAGTGGGTACCCTAGTAAGGGGAACAGGGACTATTTCTGACATGAACTCAATGACGGGCTTTTTGACTTTCCTCCCCGAGGGGGGAACAGCCCTAATAGGCCACAGAGGAGTGCTTTGCAGCCAGTCCTGAAGATACCTGATAAACCAGGGTCAGATGA
This sequence comes from Pachyuromys duprasi, assembly GCA_028658305.1. Lineage (NCBI taxonomy): Eukaryota > Metazoa > Chordata > Mammalia > Rodentia > Muridae > Pachyuromys > Pachyuromys duprasi. The sequence continues at coordinate 8,667 of JAQQSO010002150.1, read as the reverse complement.
AAAGAAAGGAGATACTACCCTATCAGTGGACTTAGAAAGGAGAAGATGAGGGAGGGAGGTTGTGATTGGGAGGGAATGAGGGAGCAGGATACAGCTAGGATACAAAATTAATAAACTCTAACTAATATTAAAAACAAAAAAGAAACATACCTCAACAAGAAAGACAGACTTTATCTCAGAGTAAGGGCTGCAAAAAATTTTCCAAGAAAATGAAGCCAAAAAGCAAGACGAAGCAGCCATTGGAGTTATCTAATAAAATAGGCTTCCAACCAACATTAATCAAGAGATAGAGAAGGACACTTCATACTCATCAAAGGAAGAACACACCAATATGATATCTCAATTCTGAACATCTATGCTCCAAATTCAAGCACACCCACATTCATAAAAGTAACATTCCCAAAGCTTAAATCACACACAGAACCCCATATATTAAAAGTGGGAGACCTCAGCACCTACTCTCACCAATGGACAGATCCTTGAGAGAGCAACTAAATAGAAAAATAATGAAACAAACAGATGTCATGGATTAAATGGAACTAACAGATATCTACAGAACATTTCACCCATGCACAAAAGAATGTACCTTCGTCTCTGCACTTCATGGAACCGTCTTCAAAATTGACAATATACTTGGTCACAAAACAAGCCTCAACCAAGAAAGTTGAACTGATTCCTTGTATCTTTTCATACATACACTATCATGGATTAAAGCTAGATTTCAACAACAACATAAGCAAAAACAACACCACCAAAAAAGCTACAAACTCATGGAAACTGAAAAATTCTTACCCAGTGACCACTGGATCAGGAAATAAGTAAAGCAGAAATTAAAGACTTTCTAGAATTCAGTGACAAGGAAACCCCAACACACCAAAACTTATGGAACACAGTAAACGCAGTACCAATGGGAAAGTTCATATCACTAAGTACATTCATAAAAAAAAAAGATTTCTCATACTAATTTCAAACCACACCTAAAAGTTCTGGAACAAAAACAAGCAAACACACTGAAGAGCACTAGATGGCAGGAAATAATCAAACACAAGCCTGAAATAAAACAAAACAAAACAAAACAAAACAAAACAAAACGTAGAAACAAAGAGAACAATACAAAGCATCAATGAAACCAAGAGCAGGTTCTTTGAGAAAATCAATATGATAGACAAACCCCTAGCCAAGATAACTAAAAGGCAGAGAGATAGTATCCAAATTAACAAAATCAGAAATGAAAAGGGGATACATAACAACAGACACTTATGAAGTACAAAGAAGCAGTCATCAAAGAATTTTCCAACCAATAAAAAATCCAGGGTCAGATGATATTAGTTCAGAATTCTATCAGACCTTAAAAGAGGAACTAATACCAATACTCCTCAAACTGTTCCACAAAATAGAAATTGAGAGAATATTGCCAAAATCATTTTATAAAGCTACAGTCACTCTGATAGCTAAACCACACAATAAACCCAACAAAAGGAGAATTTCAGACCAATTTCCCTAGTGAGCATTGATGCAAACATACTCAATAAGACACTGGCAAACCTGATGTAAAAACACATCAAATAAATCATCTATCATGATCAAGTAGCCTTCATAGTAGAGATGCAGGGATGGTCCAACATACAGAAATCTATCAATGTAGTCCGACATTTAAACAAACTGAAGAAAATCAAATGATCATTCTGTTAGATGTAGAAAAATCTTTTGGCAAAATCCAACAACACTTCATGATAAAAGTCTTGAAGACATCAAGGATACAAGGCACATAGCTAAACATATTAAAAGTTATATATATATATATATATATGTATATATATATGTAATGATAATCCTATAGACAACATCAAAATAAATGGAAAGAAATTTAAACAATTCTACTAAAATCAGGGACTGGATAAAGCTGCCTACTCTCTCTGTATCTCTTCAATTTATTTCCTGAAGTTCTAGCTAGAGCACTAAGACAACTAAAGGAGATGAAGAGGATACAAAATGGAAAGTAAGAAGTCAATGTATTTTCTATTCACAGATGATATGATGTATAGATGAATGACTCTCCAAAATCACACTAGAGAACCCCTACAGCTGATAAACAGCTTCAGCAAAGAAGCTGGATACAAAATTAATGAAAAAAAAAAAAACAGCAGCTCTCCAGTATACAAACCATAAATGGGCTGAGAAGGAAAATAGGAAAACTACACCTTTCTCAATTGCCACAAATAATACAAAGTGTCTTGGTGTAACTCTAACCAAGCAAGTGAATGACTTGCATGACAAGAACTTCAAGACTCTAAAAATAGAAATTGAAAAAGATATTGGAAGATGGAAAGGTCACCCATGCTTATGGATTGGCAGGATTGACATAGTAAAAATGGCCATCTTACCAAAAGCAATCTACAGATTTAATGTAATTTCCATGAAAATACCAACACAATTCTTCATAGACTTCAAAAGAACAATTTTCAACTTCATATGGAATAATAGAAAGCATAGAATAGCTAACATAATATTATAATATAAAAGAATTTCTGGAGAATATTTCCTGAAATCAAAAAATCCCTGACTTCAACTTGTGCTACAGAACAGTAGTAAGAAGAACTTCATGGTATTGGCATAGAAACAGACTAGTTGACCAAGGAATTGAATTGAAGACCCAGAAATAAACCCACACACTTATAGACACTTGATTTTTGACAAAGATGCCAAAACGTTACAATGGAAAAAAGATAGTATCTTCAACAAATGATGCTGGAGAGATCAGGGATACAAGGCACTTACATAAAAATAGTAAAAAGAATATACAACAAGCCTATTCCAACATCAAACTTAACAGAGAGAAACTTAAATTAATCCCAGTGAAATCAGGGCCAAGACAAGGCTGCCCACTCTCTCCTTATCTTTTCAACATTGTTCTTGAAGTCCTAGCTAGCCCAATAAGACAACTAAAGGAGATCAAGGGAAATCAAATTGGAAATGAAGAAGACAAAGTGTCATTATTTGTAGATGATATGATAGTATACATGACTGACCCTAAAAATTCTACCAGAGAACTCCTTTAACTGATAAACATCTAAGTGGCTGCATACAAAATTAACTCAAAAAACAATCTGAAGCCCTCCTTTGTACAAAAGACAAATGGGCTAGAAAGAAATTAGGGAAACAACACCCTTTACAATATCCACAAATAATAAAAAGTATCTTGATGTAACTCAAGCAAGTGAAAGACCAGTACGAATAAAATTTCGTGTCTCTGACAAAAGAAATTGAGGAAGATACCAGAAGATGTAAAGATCTCCCATGCTCATGGATCAGAAGGATCACATTCTGAAAATGACTTTCCTAACAAAAGAAACCTACAAATTCACTGCAATTTCCATTTTATTGCTGTTGCTATGTAATACAGCTTAAGATCAGGGGTAGAGATACCCCCAGAATATCTGTTATTGTACAGGATTGTTTTAGCTATTCTTGGATTTTTGTTTTTCCACAGGAAATTGAGAATTGTTCTTTCAAGTTCTGTAAAGAATTGTGTTGGTATTTTGAAGGAAAATTCCACCAAGAAGACAACATAATCCTTAACCTCTATGCCCCAAATACAAGGGAACTCACATTTGTAAAAGAAACATTAATAAAACTTAAACCATACATCGATCTGAACACATGTGGGAAACTTCAACACCTCACTCTCAACAAAGGACAGGTCAAGAAAAGAGAAATTAAACAAACAATGACTCTAAGAGAGGTCGTGAATCAAATGAACCTAACAGACATCTACAGAAGCTTTCAACCAAACAGAAAAGAATTTATCTTCTTCTCAGCACCACATGGGACCTGCTCCAAAATAGACTATTTGCGCACAAAGCAAGCCTCAACAGATACAGGAAGAGTGAAATAATCCCTTGCAACTTATCTGACAACCATGGACTAAAGCTGGCCCTCAACAACAACAGAAATAGCAAAAATTCTACATACATATAGAAACTGAACAACTCGCTACTCAATGAGAGCTGGGTTAGGGAGGAAATAAAGAAGGGAATTAAAGTCTTCTGAGAATTCAGTGAAAATGAAGGCTTACCCAAACTTATGGGACACAAAGCAGTGCTAATAGGAAAATTCATAGCACTAAGTGCCTTCAAAAAGAAATTTGAAATAGTGATTACAAGCAACTTAAAGGCTCACCTGAAAGCCCTAGGGGGAAAAAAAAGAAGCAGACACACCCAAGAGGAGTAGGAGGCTGGAAATAATCAAACTTAGGGCTGAAATCAATAAAGTAGAAACAAATAAAATAATTAAAAGAATCAATGAAACCAAGAACTGTTTTTTTTGAGAAAATGAAGAAGATAGACAAACCCTTACCCAAACTAACTAAAAGGCAGAAAGACACTATCAACAAAATCAGAAATGAAAAGTGGGATATGACAACAAAAACACTGAAGAAATTCAAACAGTCATTAGGTCTTACTTCAAAAACCTATACACTACAAAATTTGAAAATCTAAGTGAAATCGACCATTTTCTTGATTGATTCCACTTACCATCGCTGAATCAAGACCAGGTAAATCAATTAAACAGTCCTATATCCCCTGAGGAAATAGAAGCTGTCATCAAAATTCCCACCCCCAAAAGAGTCCAAGGCCAGAGGGTTTCAGCGCAGAATTCTACCAGACCCTCAAAAAAGAGCTAACACCAATACACTTCCAACTATTCCACAAAGTAGAAACAGAAGGAACACTACCAAATTCATTCTATGAAGGCACAGTCAGCTTGGTTCCTAAACTTCAAAGGGAATCAACAAAGAAAGAGAATTTCAGTCCAATCTCCCTTATGAACATTGATGCAAAAATACTCAACAAAATCCTTGCAAACCAAATCCAAGAACACATCAATAATATCACCAGCTATGACCAAGTAGGCTTCATCCCAGTCATCCAGGGGTGATTCATTATACGGAAATCCATCAATGTAATTCACCACATAAACAAACTGAGGAGAAAAATGACATGATCATCTCTTTAGATGCATTTGAAAAATTCAAATACCCGTTCATGTTTAAAGTATTGGAGAGATCAGGAATACAAGGCACATACCTAAACATAGTAAAGGCAATATACAGCAAGCCTATAGCCAATACCAAATTCAATCAATCCGACTGAAATCAGGGACAAGTCAAGGATGCCCACTCTCTACATATCTCTTCAATTTAGTACTTGAAGTCCTAGCTAGAGCAATAAGACAACTAAAGAGATCAAGGGGATACAAATCAGAAAGGAAGAGGTTAAAGTTTCACTATTTGCAGATGTTATGATAGTATACATACATGAGCGACCACAAAAATTCAACCAGAGAACTCCTTCAGCTGATGAACACCTTCAGCAAACTAGCTGGATAAAAAATTAACTCAAAAAAATTCAGAAGCCCTCCTGTATACCAAAAACAAAAGGGCCAAGAAAAAAATTAGAGAAACAATACCCTTTAAAGTAGCCACTGATAACATAAAGTACCTTGGGGTGACTCTAACCAACCAAGCGAAAGACCTGTTTAAAAAAAAAAAAAAAACTTCAAGTCTCAGAAGAAAGAAATTGAAGAAGATATCAGAAGATGGAAACATCTCTCATGCTCATGGATTGGTAGGATTAACATCTTGAAAACGGCATTTCTGCCAAAAACAATCTACAGATTCAATGCAATTCCCATCAAAATACCAACGCAATTCTTTACAGACCTTGAGAGAAAAATTCTCAACTTCATATGGAGAAACAAAAAACCCAGAATTTCCAAAACAATTCTGTACAACAACATATCATCTGGAGGCATCTCCATCCTTGATCTCAAGCTGTACTACAAAGCAATAATAATAAAAACTGCATGATATTGGCATAGAAACAAAATGGTGGATCAATGAAACTGAATAGATGACCCAGAAATAAACCCACATACCTATGAATACTTGATATTTGACAAAGAAGCCAAAACCATTCAATGTAAAGAAGACAGCATTTTCAACATATTGCACTGGTCCAAATGGATGTCTACATGCAGAAAAATGAAAATAGATCCATATTTATTAGCCTGCACATACTAAAGTCCAAGCATATCAAAGACCTCAACATAAAACTAGACACAGTAAATCGGTTAGAAAAAAAAAGTGGGGAAAAGCCTTGAACTCATTGGCACAGGAGACTACATCCTGAACAGAACACCAGCAGCAGGGGCTCTAAGATCAACAATCAATAAATGGGACCTCATGAAACTGAAAAGCTTCTGTAAAGCAAAACACACTATTGTCAGAACCAAATGACAGCCTATAGACTGGGAAACGATCTTCACCAACCCTATATCTGACAGAGGCTGATATACAGAATATATAAAGAACTAAAGAAGTTTAAAAGCCTGGATATATTTGGTCCTTGTGGAGCTCCTATCCTCTCCAGGTCATATTAACTCCCCCTTCTTTTATATAATTCCCTGCACTCTGCCCATGGTTTGTTTATGAGTCACAGTATCTGCTTTGATACACTGCTAGGTAGAGTCTTTCAGAGGCCCTCTGTGCTAGGCTCCTGTCCTGTAACTTGTTTTCTCCTACAGCCAATATCCATCCCATTTGTCTTTCTAAGTGAGGATTGATCAACCTACCTTGGGACGTCTTTCTTGTTTATCTTCTTTAGGTGTATAGATTTCATTAGGTTTATCATATCTTATAGGTCTAAATAAGTGAGTATATACCATTTGTTTCTTTCTCTTTCTGGGATACCTCACTCAGAATGATCTTTTCTACATCCCACCATTTGCCTGCAAATTTCATGATTTCCTCCTTTTTAATTGCTGAGTAGTATTCCATTGTGTGAAAGTACCACAATTTCTGTATCCATTCCTCCATTGATGGACATCTGGGTTGGCAGAGGGTTCTTATCTGAGACTGTTTCTACAACCAAGGACCATGTATGGATGTAAACTAGACCCTCTGCTCAGATATAGCCCATGGTAGCTCAGTATTCAAGTGGGTACCCTAGTAAGGGAACAGGGACTATTTCTGACATGAACGTAATGGCTGGCTCTTTGACCTCCTCACACTGCAAAGGGGGAGCAGCCCTGCTAGGCAACAGAAGGGGACTCTGCAGCCAGTCCTGAAGATACCTGATAAACCAGGGTCAGATGAAAGGGCAGGTGGTCTTCCCTTACCAGTGGACTTGGAAAGGGGCAGGGAGTAGATGAAGGAGGGGGGATTGGGAGAGAATGAGGGAGTGGGATACAGCTGGGATAAAGAGTAAATAAAATGTAACTAATAATAAAATTTTAAAAACATAAAAGAAGTAAAAAAGCAACAAATCAAGCAATCCAATTGAAAAATGGGGTACGGAGCCAAATAGAGAATTCTCTATAGAGGAAAATAGAATGGCAGAGAAACACATAAAAAAAAAAAATGCTCAACATCCTTAGCCGTCAGAGAGATGTAAATAAATAAATTTTTAAAAATTAGAAAAATGTCAAAAAAATAAAACTGTGCTTCCTGATATTTTCTCTAAGTTCTCCAGTTCCAGGTTCTTCTCCCTTTGTGTCTTCTTTATAGTTTCTAATTCTCTTTTCATGCTTTGTACCGTTTCCTTCAACTGATTGACTGTGTCTCCTATATTGGTTGTTTCCTCTCTGTTTATCTTCAATTGTTCCTCTATGTGGGCAGTTAAATTCTTCTCCATTTCTTTGAGGGCCTTGTTCATTTTCCCTTTTTGTTCCTCCAATATCTGCATAATCATAGCTTTAAGATAATTTTCCTGTGTTTCCGCTGAATTAAAATCTCCACTGCTTATGGGTGTTTCCGGTGGGGCCATGCTGTCCTGATTTTTGTTGGGTGACTTCTTTCGTCGATATTAAAGGCAGCAAGGAAAAAGGGCCAAGTAACATATGAAGGTAGACCTAACAGAATCACACAAGACTTCTCATCAGAAACTATAAAAGCCAGAAGGGCCTGGGCAGAAGTCATGCAGTCTTTAAGGGAAAACAGATGTGAACCAAGACTACTATACCCAGCAAAGCTTTCAATCAACATAGATGGAGAAAACAAAATTTTCCATGACAAAACAAAATTCATGCAATACCTACACAGCAACCCAGCCCTACAGAAGTTACTAGAAGGAAAACTTCAGTCCAACAGAAACAACTACACAAAAGAAACCATAGGATACAGATAATTCCCCAACGACAACAACAATAAAAAAGCAATAAATCACAGTAAGTACACCTACTCCACAATAAAAGGAAGTAACAGTCATTGGTCACTATTATCTATCAACATCAATGGACTCAACTCTCCAATAAAAAGACACAGACTAACAGAATGGCTTCGGAAACAGGATCCAACATTCTGCATCGAAGAAACACACCTATGCAACAAAGATGAACATTACCTCAGAGTAAAGGGCTGGAAAACCATTTTCCAAGCAAATGGACCCAGAAAACAAGCTGGGGTAGCAATCCTAGTATCTAATAAGATAGACTTTCAACCAAAGTTAATCAAGAAAGATGAGGAGGGGCACTTCCTTCTCATCAAAGGAAAATTCCAACAGGAGGACATCACAATTTTGAACATTTATACCCCAAACACAAGACCACGTACATATGTAAATCAAACAATATTAAAACTGAAATCACATATTGATCCCAACACCCTAA
>JAQQSO010002149.1:0-14635 GCA_028658305.1 Pachyuromys duprasi | reverse complement strand
AAAAGCATCACTCTCACTCAAAAAACGCTTGCGTGTATGTGTGATCATTAATATTAGGTGTCGAGCTGACTGGATTGCAGATTACCCACAATCCTGGTAAAATGTTATCTGAGTGAGCCTGTTGGTGTACTTCAGAGGGGGCTAGCATCGAGTCCAATTGACCTGGTGGGGAAGATCCACACCTGATGTCAGTGGACAGCTTGGGAAACCCTGCTGCTGAGGTCACAGTCGGCCATGACCCGAAAGCCCTGAACTTGGCATAAAAGGGAACACCACCTTAGCTGAGGCTTCCTCTTCTCTGCTTGGGGGATCCCAGGACTTCCACACCCTCTACCTGAGGAATGTCACAAAGCCCTTAGGGAAATTACAGGTCCAATACCCTTTCTCCCAACAAGAACCATTAAGCAAGCTCTTGGGATTCCTGGAATGCCTCCCCATGTAAATGAGGCATCTCAGTGCCTTAGCCCTTCAGGCAAAAACCTTTGCCCACTCTGGATAACCACTACCCCATCCCTGCCCCAAAGTTCTGTATAACCCTCATTCACCCTGAATAAAATTGATCTCCCTTTCTGAAGCTGGTCCCAGAAGGTCATTTTTACTCATGCTCATGGGCCACCGAATCCCTGGTTCATCACTTTTGCTCCCTTGTTCCCGAGTACCGGTGGCGAATGACCCCAGGAATGGTGGCCAATGACCCTAGCAAGGAGGGAGAGCCACAGATACCAATACAGCCGCCAGGTAATAAGAGAAAACAAAGTCAAACTGGCATCCCTCCCCAAGACTGGAGACTCACTTGCCTCTTTGTTGCACACCAGAAGCCCAGGCTCTGGACCTCGGGACTCAACACCAGCATCTTCCCCCACCGGTTATCAGGTTTTCAACTTCTGGTGGAGGGTTGCACTACTGGCCTCCCCAGTTATAAGGTCTTCTGGCTGGGATGGAGCCATGTTCCCAGTGTCCTATGTTGCCAGACTGTAGACCAGGGACTTCTCCTGTTCCATAAATGCATATATGTGTATCCAGAGTTTATTGCCCTGTTTTTCTGAGAACTGAATAATATCATATGCACTAGGAAAGCTAGAGCAATCAGCATCAATTTCTTTCCTCCCATTTGGGTTTCTCGGCTCCTAACACATAAAGCAGAAGATGGCTCCTTTTCTCTCTTCTGTCCACTACCCTCTACGGTGAAACTGTCTAGGAGTAGGGAAAGATGGGGACAGGAACTGGAATGACAGTGTTTCATAACTGGCCAGTTGTCTTCCACACGGACAGATGACACAAACGAACAGCAAACAAACATCACTGGCTACAGGCGGTCTGTGTTACTGTTGGTTCTGGCTCGAGATTCCTGGAAGAACAATACACCCTGAAATCATATCTTCAAAGTTTTCAGGTTTCCACTAAGAACTCATTCCACTGGATTTCTAAACTAGGAATTCAGCTGGACCTGACTGCAGCCTCCTAAGTTGTGAAATTTCCATTTCCCCGACAGTTGCTATGAAATCCTGCTCTCCCTCCCCTCAACAGTTTTCTAGCACACTATAAGTAAACAGAACCCTTAGGGTGCACAATGGAGATCTTAAAACCCAGATCCTGCTGGCATCAGTAGAAGAACAATGCCTGACAAGCCTGAGATTGGTTTGAGAGAATCAGGAACATTCTGGCTTTGGTGAGGATGGGGTCACTATTCTCTTAACAGCTGTTATTCTGTATGTGGAGGTATTTTGCCTGCATCCATGTCTGCACCATGTGCATGCGTGGTTCCTCCAGGAGGCCAGAAGAGTACAACTGCTCTCTCGGAACGAGCTACAGACTGTTGTGAGCTACTGTGTGTGACTGGGAACTGAACCCAGGTCCGCTGCGACAGAGCAGCCAGTGCCACCACACCCAGCGTGAGAGAGAATATCTTTTTCCAGTGTGAATGTGATGTGTGTGTGTGCATGCATGTGTGTGCATATGCACATGTCAATACAGGGGCCCAAGGACAGCTCATGCTGCTCTGTCCTTCTGAGAAAGGATCTCCAACGTGAAATGGAGCTAGGCTGCTAGCCAACAAGCCCCAGTAATCTCTAGTCCTGCTTTCACAGCTCTGGAGTTCCAGGTACATGGGCTGTATCAGGAATCGGACTCAGGTCTTGATGCTGCACATCAAGTGTGCTTGTCCACTGCGTTCACCTATTCAGCCCCTTGCTTATATTCTCAATGTCTTTATCACAGTGTCTCCTTCAGCCCTGTCATCCACTGCACTGAGAATGCAGAAACAGGCTTTGGGCCAAATTTATGAAGCTGTTCGTACTATCCCTGGCTGAGACAAAGGAAGGGGACCCTGCTCTTCCCCGAGAAATGATCAAGTGTTAGTCATTGTTAGAGCACTGTGAAAATCATTTAAAATCACGATTAGTGTCAATGATAAGTTCTTATTATAAGCAGTCTTTCTACTGTTTATTTTTCCATGAAGAAGCAAGGAAGTGGGGATTGGACAATTCTCCCTGCCCCAGTTGTTGGAATCTTTTCTGCTGAGCTGGCTGCCTTGGGTAAAAAGACTATCATTCAAGCGGCCAACAGAACCACGACAGCTGTTGGGGGACACCCTGTGGATGCCCTGTGGAAGCTATGCTACGATCTGAACACTTGCTCTGGCTTCTGGGGTGCATCGCAGGCTTGACTGTCTGGAGCAGCCTAAGCGGGGCTTTCTCTATGATCATACTTAGCCAAACCAAAGTCAGAGAACATCCCCAGGGAGCCTGGCAGGGGGATTTCTGTGACTCGTGCGAAAGGGGCGGTGCCAGGCCTGGTATAGACACAAGCCGCTCTGTGCACCAAAGGTCTTCCATGATTGATTCAAACACCGCTTTTCCAGCTATTTAGGTCTGAGTCACTGGGGCAGCTAGGCGTGGCTGAATCTCAGAAGTAGGGAGTCTCGGGGAAAGGCAGGTCTTCATGTGATAGAGACAGCACTGAGATCTGCAGCACAAGAGAGGTGGTGGTGGCCATGGCTGTGACACCGACGCTGATGAGAGCAGTGGCAGCCGCTTTAGGGCCAAGGTTTCTAAAGACACCATAGGCCCGGGAGCTGTATTTTTGGCTTTTGTCAAAGGCTGAGGAATCCTGGCTTTCTAGGGCAATGCAAGAGCCCTCTTGTAGGGCTCAGACCCAGCACCCACACCCTCAGGCTTGACTGAAATCTACCTGTAACATCAGAGGGAGCCTCCTCCTGCAGCTCCGGCCTATCCGATGCTATCACTGGCTGCTTTTACATACCTATGGGTATAAAAACTGCCCAAGACCAGCCTCGTGTTTCTCACCTACCTATACATAATAGATGCACAGTAAAGAGTGGCCCGCATGGTCCTTACCATGTAGAATGCCAGGACCACAGTCAGCTGATTGAGAGCACACCTTCTCCCCCCGCTTGAGTTCTGTCTTCTTTCAGGATATATCTGTGGCCAGCTCTCTCCCTTTATTTGCTTATGTCACAAGTAGGAACAAAAAGGCTGTTTTGAGGGTGGGAGATATGATAGCATTTGATACAGATAAAGAGATGTTGGATATACCCTCACAGGGTCAGTCATATCCACAAGCAGTGTGTGCGTGCGTGTGTGAACTGGGGTGTGAAGGCAAGTGCCTGAGTTCACCATTGCACCAGTGTCTCCCTTAGGTACCCATCTATGGGCTAGTAGCCTCTCAGGTTCTAGAGAGAGTGTGTGTAGAGGGACCTGTTGAGCACATAGCTCTTTTGGAGGTAACACTGGGCTTGACAGGACACAGATGGTCTGGACATGGCCTTTCTTCCTGGGAAGCTATGTGACTTTGGTAAATGGTTTTAGCCACAGTGGGTTTTTCTTTCCTCACCAGCAAGATAGTAGTGCTCAAGACCACTATTTACTATTTTTTTAATTTATTTAGGCTTAGGCACCAACCTGAGCACTTTGTGCATATTAACTGATTATTACCTTATAACAAACTTATAAGTCCCATGATTCCCATTTCTCAGGCCAGGAAAGTGGCCACCCAAGGTCAGAAACTATTAGGTGGCAGCTGAGAATGGCAGAGTCCAGGCGGGTAGTCAAGGTCTGTACCTGGCCTGCTTCGCTGTCAGGCGTGATTGTAGACTTCCCAGGGAATGCCTGCTGGAGTTGGGGGCTGGGACAGCATGATGGGTTGTCTGTGTGTATGTTGGGGGGAGTTGGAGGAGAAGATTTGGGTGATATCCTGGAGAAGGGGGCAGAGAGGAGAGGGAGGCCACAAAAGGGAGTCTGCTACAGAGATGGGGGCGAGAGTGAAGACATGAAAAGCCACACTTAAGCTACCCGCTTCCCTGGTCGGAGTGGACCACGTGTTCCCAGAGGGACAGAGATAAAGTATAAGTGTGTGTGGGGGGGAAGATTGCAGAAAATTAACTGTATTATTTTACTCTATGTTTATGCGTAATTTGTTTTCAGATGTTTATATACTGTGTGCATGCCTGGTGTTGGCAGAAGCCAGAAGACAATGAAGGATCCCCTGGGACTGGAGTTATAGATGGTTGTAAGTTGCCGTGTGGGTGATAAGATTGAATCTGAGTCCACTGTAAGAGTAGCCAATGCTTATAAATTGCCGAGCCATTTCAATGCTTCTCCAAGTGCCGCTTCTCCTTTTAAATAACTAATGGATTAATTTTATGTCTATGGATGCTCTGTCTGAATGGATGTCTGTGGACCATGTGCAGAGGCAAGGAGAGGGCATTGGATCCCCTGGAACTGGAATTAGAGACAGTTGGGAAGCATCATGCAGGTGTTGGGAATTGAACCAATGTACACTGGACAAAGAACCAGTGCTCCTAACCACGGTTCTATCTCTCCAGCCCCTAAGTCACCTCTTTAAGCATCTTTAGTAGTTCTTTTGGCATGCTGGCTTCTAAGTTTTATACTTGAGAGCTTTGTATTTTGCACAATACTTTGCCTTTAAGTCATATAACAGGGAAAACAGAGGTGAAAAATCACTTTACACTTAAGATCAATGATAGGACGCCTTTACATTGATTATTTCTGGTGCACACCAAAGCATCTATTTTTTTTTAAATGGCACTGGACTTGAAGCCACAAATCTCATGACTGCTAGGTAAGTTCTCTCCCACTGAGCTGTAGCTAGGGAGGATGAGGGGAAAAGGGAACCTTAATATGGTATGGGTGAGAATGTAAATTAGACTAGCCACTATGACTGCCAGTATGGAATTTCCCCAGAGAGCTAAAAGTAGAACTACCATATGACCCTGGGTGTGGATACAAAGAGTCCAAGTCAACGTGTCACCAATACCTGTTCATCCATGTTCATTGTAGCACTACTTACATAACCAGATCACCAAACCAGCTTAAGATGTCTGTCAACAGATGAATATGTATGTATATGTATATATACATATGAACTGGAGTTTTAATCAGCCCAAAATAAGAGTGAAATTAGCTGAAAAATTGATATAAACAAAGATTATCTGATTAAGCAAAATAAGCCAGACTCAGAAAGATAAATAGCATGTGTTTCTTTGTGGGTCCTAGATTTTACATAGGTACACAAATCTCATCTGCAAAACAGAAGTGAGACTATCTGGGAAAGAATGGGGATCAGGAGAGGAGAGAAAGAGGAACGGATGGGAGAGTGAATATGGTCAAAATACATGACACACTTGAATGAAATGTCTTTATAAAGCTCATCACTACATACAAAGAATACGTCAATAAAAAGCAATTAAAATAAAAGTATTTCTCCCAGAGAAGGCATTCTTCTACTTTCGGAATGCTTAAAAAATAAAAGCTAACTCCACCAAAAAAAGAAAAAAAAAAAAAGCAAGACTCTTCTTCAGATCATACGTCAACATAGTGTGCTTTTTTTTTTTTTTAATTTCTTTGTGAAGTGATGGGAAGAAAAAGGATGAGTCAGTCAGCGGAGAGAAGTGAAGACATAACAGGATCACAGTATATTCACGGAAGTCCGAAAGAAGGATGAGTGAAGAGCAAATGCTCGCAAGTTCTGAGAATTCCACCTTTTTTTTTTTTTTTTTTTTAATGTACCGACATTTCCATCTTGTGGTCTTTGAGGGTATTTCCACGGCAGGAGTCTAGAGCTGAGATGTATGCATTGTAAGTGTGAGTGGGAAGCACCTAGTTGTATACATTCTTAGGGGCAGTAGACTTTAGCCAGGGACAAGAGGCCACAAAGGTAGGGCTTTCCATCAACTAAAGACACTTAGGCTTGGCGGGAAGCCAGCCAAACCGAGGGAGAAAAATGAACAGAATGGAAGCATATGGGAATCTGATGGAAAGGATTTCCAGGAAAAACTGAATCTTGACAGAAGGGAAAAGTTCATGGTGGATAGTGCTTGGAAATAAAACATGGTGCTCCTTGGGTGTACCTTTCGGGGCACATAGAGGTCTTCCTTTCGTGGGACATAAACCTGAAGAGATGAAAGACAAAGATGCTACACCAACAGCTAATGAGAAAGAAGTTTGGTGCACCAAAAACTAATAAGCGATTTGAAGAGTAGTGCTGGGCAAGCGGCTTAGAAGCAAAGAGTTGAGAGGCTGCAAGCTGATTCTCGGGTTAGACTGCATATAGGTGGTGGGCTTCTACACAGGCCTGCATACTGATGTCATTACTGGTACATCCCTGATAGTGAGAGACATGGCCAAGAACTTAGAGGGTCTGGAGGCTTCTGGGGTCCAATGGAGACTGCAGTAATCACAGAAGACATGTCGGCTAGTGGCAGGTACCACTGACCCTCAAGCGCTCGGGGTCCACTTCCCGTTCCCCACTTCTCCTTCTTCTTAATCCTTTTGCTCTGCAAAGGCGGTAAACAGAGACACTGGGGAATAGGGAACAGAAAGGTGGAGATGGAATCATCTGTGGTACGAACACACTGAGCTCTGCAGCAAGAATAGCTACAAACTTTCCTCCCTCCCCAGACCTGTGCAGGTCAGTTTGGTTTGGGTTTTCTATTACATTATTAATAAGCGTGAATCATAACTACAGTCCCTCCCCTGGCTCAAGTTTGGCCTCTGCCATCTTACTCCCTTGCCTGGGAGAGGAGTTACTGGAGAGCCAAGTTTCTCACTGAAAACTTCTTTCCCTTAAGCCTTACCCTGCTCCTGTAGCTTTTTCAAGAGCCAAGTCTCCCTTTCACGGGCCATAGATGTGAAGAGATGAAATGCAATGACATTTACCACCCAGATAATGTCCCTTAATTCATCTTCCTTAAAATTCCGGGACTCAGGCCTGACTCCTGAAGTCATTGCTGTAGCTTAACTATCTGCTTTGGTAGGGGTTCAATGTGAAGAAGGAGGTTTGGGTATCCCACAGAGATTAGAAACTTCGGTTGGCAGTGACATTTTCCACATCTAGGAGGGTTGGGGACCTGTGACCTCTGGCTTGTTTTATGATTCTAGACAGTTACTCCTTAGAACTGCATGTGAATTGCTACATTAACACACATAAGTTATGTGCTCTCTGTTTCTTAGTATCTTCCCTGAAAGGTATATGGTGGTTGGGATCTGTATGCAAAGCTGGTTTACTTATCTTTTTTTTTTTTGTCAACTGATTGATTATGAGTATATTAAGATACCACTATGGTAAGGGCTGAGGAGATGGCTCAGCCGGTAAAATGCTTGTGTGATGACCTGGGTTCTGATTTCTAGCACGTACGTAAAAGGCCGGACACAATGGCATATCTCTACAGTCATAGCATGGAGGGAAGCAGGAAGAGACAGACACAGGAAGCTCACTGACCATCAATGAGCCCCAGCTTTAGGGAGAGACCTTGTCTCAAAAAATTAGGTGGAAATCTATTAAAGAAGACACCCAACAGTTGATCTATGATCTCTGCATGCATGTGACACATGTGCCCACATCCACACATGAACACACATCACACCACCCCCACACAAATTATTACTGTGATTACCACACATTTGTTCCTACCTTGCAAGTTTACAATTTGTTTTCGTATCTCATTTTGTTTTTAAGAGAAACTTGGGTGGACAGCAGGTTAGATGTAAGGCCCACATTACAGGGGAAGAGGCAGACACTTAGAGAAGTTTTGTCTTGCCTAAGATCACAGCTTCATCACAGGTGCTGAAACTGAACCATCTGATTCAGGCTCAAGGGCTACCCCACTCCATTCTTATGCGTTCTGATACATTTTGGAACCCAGAAAACATACAAACAGTGTCAAACAGAGTCCAACTGAGAAAACCAGAGTTCACAATGAAGAAATGAGCAATGTGTAGGATGTGACCCAGGCTTGATTGTTTCCTTCAGAAGTTCATGAGAGGACAACCATGGTGATGTCACTTCTATGTGTAACTCAAAACCTCAAGACAACTAAATGACTAACCCGTGAAACACCGGCAAGACCTTCACTTAGGTCCTGGTCATTCTGTAGTTAGGACTAGTGTTTCCCTTTGAAACACTTACCTTTTCAGGTCTGCTGTGGCTTTCGTACGTTTGTGTCCCAGGCATGTGCTCAACTGGCCAGCTAGCCCGTCCAGCCCAGGCTGAGCGGCACAGTGGCAAGCACAGCGTCTGAAGACAGCACTGCTTTCCTACTTGTTAGCATGCAGAACACAATGGGCATTAAGCACATGCCGGTTATTGGAAAGGAAAAACATCTTTAACTTGGGTGTTAGTCAAGCCACTCTAAGTCGGTTCCCAGACACTTGAGAACTTTTAGGAGCAGTGCCTCAGGAGTTCTGGACATCCGGCTAATGGGCAGCTGAGCTGTAGCTTTCCAGCGACCATTAATTGAACACCATCAGTTTTGTAGAAGTCAGTTTCTCATATTTTTGAAAAGGTTTCATGAATCCAAAGCTCTACTTGGTGCTCATTTTGATATTCCAATTTTTTTGTGGTAACTTTGATGACTCACCTTCCCTGTCTTAACTGATTTAGAATCACCTTGGAGATGGAGACATGCCCCTGAGTGTGACCACAAATGTGCCTTCAGACAGGACTAGCCGAGAAGGACTTACTCTGATTCTATCCCGAGGGCCTGGAGAGAATGGGAGGAGGGAAAAAGACAGCAACTCGGTTCTTGTCTCTGTTTCCTGGTTGGCCAGGAAGTGGCTAGGAAGTGATGTCACGATTATAGCTATAATGTCCTTCCCAAGCAGACGGGACCAAATGTCTCATAGAGCAACCCCCTGGAAACCATGAGCCCAAATACAGCCTCTTATTTAATTTGCTCTCTCAGGTAATTCGGGTCACAGTGTCAGAAAAGCAAATAATGTAGTCACTATGTTCCTTTGCTGGGGCCTCCTGATTCGGCTTTATCCACCAGAGAACTGCTAGCTAAGTGAGAGACTTACCTGCCATGCCTCAACTTTCTTGATGTCTGCACAGGACCCGTTGGTGAAAAGCCCTCTTCCGGGTAAGCAGGTGTATATATCCTGCAGGGCATGGGCAATGGAATAGACGGCTAAGTACACGTTGTAGGAGATCCGTAAATGTTCATAATCCATGTAGGGGGTCTCGACGCTGCTAATGTTCTCATCCCCCGTACAGAGGGGTCGGAAGGCGATGGAGCTATTGCTTAACCTGTTGCCAACTTCCTCATGATTCCTCAGGAAGGTGTCCACAGGTAAAGGCCCTTTAGCACCTTCTTGCAGGTGGCAATTGAACGTTTCTTCCCAAAATTCCTTCGCAAAGCCATTGTGGGCAGATTTCCTGGGATGGACCTTCTGTAGGAATTCTCGGAAGCCTGGAATCTGCCCAGCCTTCAGACCGAACCCAATGGTGCCCCCGACCACATGGAAGTACTCCGGCATAGCAATCAGGGAGGAACTGGCCCAGGCCTCGCTGGCCAGCCAGATACGGCCTGTGATGTTGCGACGCACGATCTCCTTGATGAGGGGCTCTAGGTCTGGGCCGCTGGAGAACACGACAATGACCTTGGCCGTGGAGTTCTGGATCACTTCCACCACCTGCTGGATCTCCCTCTCACCGGAGTACTGGGAGATGAGCTCGCTGAAGTCGATGCAGATGTCTCTCTCCTCGGCCTCCTCCCGGAACTTCTCAATGCCTGGCCGCCCGTAGTCATCATCCGCTGCAATTGTGCCCACCCAGTTCCAACGGAAGTACTCAATAATGTCAGCCATCGCGGTGGCCTGGTGCTCGTCATTGGGGATGGTGCGGAGGAAGGATTTGAACTGGTTCTTATTGCTGAGGAGCCTGCTGGAGGAGGCGTAACTCACCTGGGAAGAACCGAGAACTCGGTGAGTGCGAGTGACGTGCCAGCTGAGTCTCAAGGCTTAACCTCAGGTCCCTTATCAAACGGGTTCCATGTGGGGCGGATGGAACGCTGGGAAAAATCAGGCAGTTCCTCCCCAAGGGGAACCCCCAAGCACCTGTTAGTTTACTGGGGGGGGGGGGACTTCCTAGTTCTCAGTGCACGATTCTTTGTGATGATGCCTTCAAAACTGGGTCTAGCAGCAGACCTAATTCCTCCATGGGGGAACGCTCTTATCTCTTCAAGGAGTCTTGCGCCATTTCCTGTGCCTCGTTGGTTATACTAGATCCGTGTGCTCACTTGACTGTGTTTTGCCTGTTGGGCCTGGGTTCTGACCTGAACATTATGGCTTCCCTCTTACTGCTATCAACGCTTTGTACATAATCCACCTCTGGGAGCACCAGTTTCCTATGGTTAGAAGCGGTAGACTCTTCAGAGGACCTCCTCCAGCCCCACCTAAGGAGTCCTTCCTCCTACTCTGCTCAGTTTTTCCCCATTCCCATTTCCCAGTATTCCTCTTCTACTTTCCCCCTGCTCTTTAGATAAAACTAACACCACTTACAGCAATCCCCAAGAGCTGTTTTGCTTTTCTGCTCAGTTAAGTCAATCAAGCTCAGGATGTGAGCTCAGTTGTTTCACAATAACAATAACGAACACTATTAAATATCCTCAGAAAGACACCTTTTCTTCTCCTGGCTTCTCAGTGGTTCAGCTAGCATCCAAAGTCCTTTTCTTTGCTCAACTGCAAGTGAGGACTAAGACTACTTGACCGGCCTCTGATGTGAGTCTCAAAAATACAGAGGCTGAAAAAGAGGCCCAGAGAAGGTGCACTGTTGAAAGGTCCCTGACTTTGAGCTGTAGGCAGCACTACATTTGCTTGTGGGTGTCCATCAAGGAAAAAATTCTTTGATGTTCAGAGATCACTGTCTGCAAAAAGCCCAGATAGCACTAGACTGGATAGAGCTCTGCAACGTTTTTAAAGTATCATGGCACAGAAGATGGGCAATGGAAGAGTTGACAAACCCTAGTGGTAATGTTCAGGCTCTCCTCTCCCCAAGCCCTACTTGATGCCTAAAATTTGCAGAGAATCAGCACCCCTGGTTGGGCCCCTGGTAGCACCCCTGGGATTCATCACAGCTCACCAGCTAGAGAGTCCCAAGTTATTAGAGCATTTCTTCTGATGAACAGAACAGCTTTCCTCTCAATAGAGTTCTTCTGGGAAGTGAAGTAGTGTTTAACAGAGTCTGTTCACTAGTTTCCTAATGTACCCCTGAACTTTTTCAGAATGCGTTCTTGAACTTCTTCAGAAAATAAGCCAAAGAAATCTACAAGAATGTTTTTCCTATAGTTCTTACTAGTGGAAACAATTAGCTCTGCTTTGGCAATCTTTTAAAATAAACACTTCCAACAGGCTTCCACCCCCCTCCATCAATTAAGAGTTTTTATACAAAAACATCAAAGATACTGGCCTATGAAAGACTCAACCATGTCTGCCAAAGGCAAGCACAACTTTTCTGACAAGGGCTTTGATCTTAGAAGTTATAACATGAGACTGACAACTTGTTTGTCAGAGTAATCTCCTCCCATTCCCACAGGAGATCATGATCTAGATGATTAGATGAATCGATTTGTGTTTGTGTTATTAATTCTTGAGAGCCTGTTCTAGTAGGGGAACACAGCTATTCACATACCCTCAACTGACCGGCCCTCCTCTATTCAGGGAAGGGCCTCCTTGTCCACTTGAACAGCTTCAGGAAGCATGTACATGAAGTGGTGGGAGAGGAAGGGAACACCAGCCTCGCCAGCCAGATTTGGCTGACTCAACACTGACAAGCAACTGCTTGATACCTCAGAGCTGGATCACCTTACCATCCATGTTATTACTTTTTGAAAGCATTGCTTGTAGATTAAAAAAATTTTTTTTTTTAAAGCTGGCTTCAGTTCAGGCCAGAAACTTGCCCTAACATCTGCCCATTATTGCTCAATTCCTTTGGAGGGGGAAATAAAACACAGACCAAAAATATTTGTGAAAGGACATAAATTAAAACCCAAACTGTTTCTCATGGATACATTCTCCTAACATGTTTAATACGATATTTGACCTGTAAAGTCAAGCAAATGTCACTCAGTGTCCTCCAGGGAAAAAAACACATCAAGCTTTTCTCGACAGAGGGGGAAAACTACGTGGGTCATTCAGACAGCTGTTCTTCTGGCTGGTCTTTTTGTTACATCTACACAGCGGCATGACTGACGTGGTAGCAGGGATGGGAGTGTGGTCCTGCCCACAAGGCGATGCTTCCTAACCCTGCAGCCCAATGCACCAGGGAAGGATCAAAGCTGCTCTGTATCCTGGTCTATCAAAGCATGAGCTCTTCCGTGTGGGCCCAGACAGAGGGATCCTTATGTCTTCCTGAGTCGTTCTAACTTGAAGCCACAACAAAGAACTCCTGCTGAAGATGAGTATATTAGTTTGACTAATCACCACCATCATCATCATCGTTTTTTAGACCGTTTCTCTGTATAGTCAGTGTGCTGGTCATGTTTAAATCCCGTGTACTGTGAAGCCTTATTTTAAATGCACTGTGAAGGTGGTACGTTGAGACAAGGGTATCACTGTGTGGGTTGCTCTGGAACTCACTATGTAGAGCAGGCTGATCTCACAACTCACAGAGACCCACATGCTGGGGCCAACGGTGTGTGTGTGACCACACCCAGCCAACTTCGGTCGTCACACACACTCTTGTCTTCCATTCTAGCCCTGCAGAAGTAGTGCTCTCCCTTCGAGGTCTTTCTTTACCTGACGCCATTCCCATCTTCTACCACTTGGCCATGGCTGACAATTTCCCTTCGCGCTGCGCCATAATGCTGCCCAGTCTTCCAGATTTAAACACGCCCAGCATACCGACTAATGTGGACTGGGTCAGAGCATTTGGGTACAAAAAATGACAGACCTAGGGCTTTCCTATGGGGACATCTTTACTTCCTGGAAGTAGGACAAGAATGCTTCCACTGTTGCAAGTCTGCAAAAGAATTAGGCTGTCAGCAAAGAAGCTTGCGACAAGATAAATGGAAATTTATTCATGTGGATTTTGAAGTATTAACTTTTGAATATTAAACACTGAAAAAAATTGAAGTCTGACCTTTAATTTAATTTACAATTGAAAGCCATATCATAACCAAGCTGATTCCATTTTCTTATGCATGCATGTTTAAGCTTCTTGTAGTTTTCACTATGACAAAGTGATCTGTAGTTATTGATTCAAAGACAAGTTGGCTTGATAGTCATAGTGCTAAAGGGGAAAATCAGGTTATAAAATGGCATTTAGAGTTTGTTGTTTGGCATGAGGGAAGAAGAATACAATTTTGGATCAATGCTTATAGAACATTTGCTTTGATGAATGACTGGGTATTTGAAAACCCACCTACCTCCCACCTAGACTGAGTACCTGCAGGGTGGAGACTGTTCATATACACTCTGTAAATATTTGTTGGGGGGGAATTAGAGTATGGTCCATTTCAAAGTGTGTGAGACATTGATTTAGCTCCTGCATTTCGAGGAAGCATGCTTTATTTCCCCCTGGGCGAAGGCTGACAATAGGGAAGAAGAAACTTCAAGGGAAAAGAATTAGGGGCAGATATTTGTGATTTGAATGATGAAGCTCACCGCATAGGATCTTACTCCTTTTTTTTTCTTGTAAAAATAGAATGCCAGTTAGTAAAGGAGTGAAATGAAAAGTAACAGTGAGAAAAAAAATCAAGTTGTGACATGTGAGTTATATTTAAAAGAATATTGGAAGAGTAGCGAAGGTCTCATTGATATAACGTTCTCAGAGAGCCCAAGTGCTCCTGATACAGTGCCTCAACTGCCTTTGTGCCTACAGAAAGCCACTGTAGGTCGCAGAGGACACTGCCAGCACGAAACTCTCCGAGCTGCTTCTCCTACACCCAACCTCTTGTGTCCAGCCAAGGAGGTGCCAGCTGGGCTGGAGAGATGGCTCAGTGGTTAAATGGTTGAACTTGTCTTTCAGAGAACCGGAGTTTGATCTCCAGCACCCCAGTTGGGTGGCTCAGAACCAACTGAAACTCTGGCTCCAGGAGATCTTTCTGACCCTCTGGTGGCTGAAGGCACCTGCACTTGTGCACACACCTATGATTGAAACGAACGAAAACAAGTCTCAGAAAGGAAGGCATCAGTACCTGGGGGATGTAGAAGAGTCCCAGCAGGTTGGCTACCGCCGTGGAGACACCCGAGCCGGTTGCGCCAACCACTGCAATAGTGGAAGGGATGTGCTCTGAGCAGTTGCAGAACTCATCCAGGTTCAAAGAATCGATTTTGTTCTGGGCAACAAAACTCAAGGTGGCCTCCAAGGCCTTGGAGAC
>JAQQSO010002148.1:0-14636 GCA_028658305.1 Pachyuromys duprasi | reverse complement strand
GTGATTCCTCAAGACCCAGCTATACCACTCTTAGGCATATATCCATAAGATGCTCAAGTTCACAACAAGAACATTTGCTCAACTATGTTCGTGGCTGCTTTCTTTGTAATAGCCAGAACTTGGAAACAACCCAGATGTCCCTCAGTTGAGGAATGGATACAGAAATTGTGGTACTTTTACAAAATGGAATACTACTCAGCAATTAAAAATGAGGAAATCATGAAATTCACAGGCAAATGGTGGGACCTGGAAGTGATCATCCTAAGTGAGGTATCCCAAAAGCAGAAAGAAACATATGGTATATACTCCCTTATATAGACCTATAGGATAGGAAGTTCAAGCTGAAATCTACACACCTAGGGAGGATATACAGGAAGGAGGACCCAGGTTGGTATGATCAATGCTCGTTTGGATGAACAAATGGGATGGACATTGAGTGGAGGAGAAAACAAGCAACAGGACAGGAGCATGCCAAGGAGGACCTCTGGGGGGGTCAATTTAGTGATGTATCAGAGCATATATTAAGACTCGCGATCAAGACTTTGGCAGAGGGGGAGAAGTAATGATTGACATAGGGGAGGTTGGTGAGACTTGGGGACAAGAACTCCA
This sequence comes from Pachyuromys duprasi, assembly GCA_028658305.1. Taxonomy (NCBI): domain Eukaryota; kingdom Metazoa; phylum Chordata; class Mammalia; order Rodentia; family Muridae; genus Pachyuromys; species Pachyuromys duprasi. The sequence continues at coordinate 14,027 of JAQQSO010002148.1, read as the reverse complement.
CAAAGACCAAACTGAGCAGGGCACAGGGGTCTTGTGTGAGACGGTTTCTACAATCAAGGATCATGTGTGGATGTGGCCTGGAACCCCCGCTCAGATGGGGCCCATGATAGCTTGGTGTAGGACTGAAGACCCTAGTGAGGGAAACAGGGAATGTTTCAGTCATGAACTTGATGGCTGACTCTTTGACCCTCCCCCATACAAGCAGGGGAGTGACAGACTGGCCAGTTCCCAGGGGAGGACATTGCAGCCAGCCCTGAGGAGACAGGATGAGCTGGGGTTGGAAGGAAGGGGAGGAGGTCCTCCCCTGTTGGTGGACTGGGAGGGGACATGGAGGAGGGTGATGAGGGAGGGAGAAGAAGGGTGGGAGGGAAGGAAGGAGGGAGGCTATGCCTGGGATGCAAAGTACCTAACCTGTGATTGATATAAAAATAAATAAATTTAAAAAAAAAGAAAAGAAAAGGAAGCAAAAACAACTGGTCATTAATATCTTTCAATATCAATGGTCTCAACTCCCAAATAAAAAGATACAGGCTAACAGAATGGATGAGTGAATAGTACCCATCATTCTGCTGTATACAAGAAACATACTTCAGCAATAATGATAGATATTACCTCAGAATAAAGGTCTGGAAAAAGTTTTTCCAAGTACATGGACACAAGAAACATGCTGGAGTAGGCATTCTAATAATAGAATAGACTTTCAACGAAAATTAATCGAAAGAGATGAGGAAGAGAACTTCATACCATCAAAGGAAAAATCGACCAAGATGATGTCTCAATTCTGAACATATATGGTCCAAATGCAGGGGCACTTACATTGGTAAATGAAACTTTTCTAAAGTTTAAAGCACACATTGAATCTCACATGTTAATAGTAGGAGACTTCTACATACCTCTCTCACCAATAGACAGATCATTGAGACGGGAACTAAACCAAGAAGTATTGAAATTAATAGTCGTTATGAATGAATTGGACCTAACAGATATCCACAGAACATTTTATCCAAACACAAAAGAATATACCTTCTTCTCATAGAAACCTCTCCAAAATTGACCACTACTTGGACACAGAGCAAGTCTGAACAAATTACAAAAAAATTGAAATAACACCTTGTATTCTGTCAGACCACCATAGATTAAAGCTACATTTCAACAACAATGGAAACAAGGGAAAACCTACAAACTCATGGAAACTGAACAACGCTCTACTCAATGACCTCTGGGTCCGGTCAAGGAAGGGAATAAAGAAAGAAATGAAACACTTTAAACTTGAAATGAAACTCTAGAATTCAACAAAAATGAAGGCACAACATACCCAAACTTATGAGGCACAATGAAGGCAAGGAAGGTTCATAGCACTAGGTGCCTTCATAAAGAAAGTAGAGAGAGCTCACATTAGCAACTTAACAGCTCACCTGAAAGCTCTAGAGAAAAAAAAAAGCAAACATACCCAAGAGGACTGGACAGCAAGAAACAATCAAATACAGGGCTAAAATTAATAACCTAGAAACAAAGAAAACAATAAAGAAAATCAACAAAACCAACAGCTGTTTTTTTTTTTTTGAGAAAATCAACAAGATTGACAAACTAACTAAAAGTCAAAGGGAAAGTATCCAAATTAATTAAATCAGAAATAGAAAAGAGAGGATATAACAACAGACACTGAGGAAATCCAAAGAATCATTAGATCATACTTCAAAAACCTATACATCACAAAATTGGAAAATCAAAATGAAATGGATGATTTTCTCGATAGATACCACTTACCAAAGTTAAATCAAGATCAGGTTAACAATGTAAATAAACCTATAATCCAAAGGAAATAGAAACAGTAGTCAAAAGCTTCCCAACCAAAAAGATCCCTGGACCAGATTGTCAGACTTTCAAAGAAGAATATTACCGATATTCCTCAAACTATTCCACAAAATAGAAGAAGCATTGCCAAATTCATTCTATGAGGCCACAGTTACCCAGATAACCTAAACCTCACAAAGACTCAACAAAGTAAGAGAATTTCAGATCCTTATGAGCACTAATGCAAAAATACTTAATAAAATAACTTGCAAACCGAATCCAGGAACATATCAAAAATATTGTCCACCATGATCGAGTAGGCTTCATCCCAGGAATGCAGGAATGGTTCAACATATGAAAAGCCATCAACATAATTCACCATATAAACAAACTGAAAGATAAACACACACACACATGATCATCTCATTAGATGCTGAAAAGGCCTTGGACAAAATCCAACACTAGTTTATGTTTAAAATCTTGGAAAGATCAGTGTTTTAAGGCACATACCTGAACACAATAAAGGCAGTATACCGCAAGCCACTAGCCAACATCAAGTTAAATGAAAAGAAACTTAAAGCATTCCTGCTAAAATCAGGGCCAAGACATGGCTGCCCAATCTCACCATATCTCTTCAATATAATACTTGATGTTCTCGCTAGAGCAATAAGACAAAAGTAAAGGAGATCAAAAGAATAGATATTGGAAAAGAACAATCAAAGTATCATAAAGGGATAGAAATTGGAAAATAAGTCAAACTATCACTAGTCACTGATGATATGATATTATACATAAGTGACCTCCAAGATTCTACCAGAGAACTCTGACAGCTGGGAAACTCCTTCAGCTACGTGTCTGGATACAAAACTAACTCAAAAATGTCATAGTACTCCTTTTTGCAATCAATAAAGGGGCTGAGAAAGAAATCAGGGAAATAAACAACCTTCACAATAGCAACAAATAATAATAATAATAAAATCTTGGTGTGACTCTATCCAAGCAAGTGAAAGACTTGTATGACAAGAGCTTCAAGTCTTTGAGGAAAGAAATCAAAGATTTTAGAAGATGAAAAGATCTATCATGCTCATGGATTGGTAGGATTAACAATAATCATGGCCATCCTGCCAAAAGCCATCTATAGATTCAATAAATTCCCATCAGAATTCCAACACCATTCTTTACAGACCTAGAAAGAGCAACCATTAACTTCATATGGAAAAATTAAAGACTCAGGATAGCCAAACAATTCTGTACAATAAAAGAACTTCTGATGGTATCAATATCCCTGATTTCAAGCCATACTGTAGAGCAACAGTAATAAAAACTGCTTGGTATTGCCATAGAAACAAAGAGATTGATCAATGGAACTGAATTTAAGACCCAGAAATAAGCTCAACCCTTGATTTTTGACAAAGAAGCCCAAACCATACAATGGAAAAAAGAAAGCATTTTCATCAAATGGTGCTGTTCTAACTGGACGTCTACATATTGAAAAATGCAAATAGACCCATACTTATCACCCTGCACAAAACTCTAAATCCAAGTGGATCAAAGACATTGACATAAACCAGAGGCTCTAAACCTATTAGAAGACAAAGTGGAGAAAAGTATGGAACTCATTGGTACAGGAAACAACTTCCTGAACAGAACACTAAAAGCAAGGGTTCTGAGATCAACAATTAATAAATGGGATTTCATGAAACTGAGAAGCTTCTATAAATCAAAGGATGCTGTCAACAGAACAAAATATCAGCCTAAATCAGAGGGTTGATAATCTACCATATACAATGAACTTAAGAAATTAAACACCAAAAAATCCAATAATCCAATTAAATAATGGGATTCAGAGCTAAACTGAGAATTTCACAACAGAAGAATCTCAAATGGCTGAGAAGCACTTAAGGAAATGGTCAGTGTTCTTAGTCATTGGAGAAATGCAAATCAAAACAACTCTTAGACTCCATCTAACTCCAACCAGAATGACTAAGACCAAAAATTCAAGTGACAACACATGCTGGAGAGGATGTAGAGAAAGAGGAAACTTCTCCATTGCTGTTGGGAGTACAAACTTGTACAACCACTTTGGAAATCAATCTGGCACTTTCTTAGAAAGTCAGGAATAGTTCTACCTCAGGACTCCGCTATACCACTCCTAAGCATATATCCAAAATATGATCAAGAATACAGCATGGACATTTGCTTAACAATATTCATAGCAGCTTTATTCATAATAACCAGAAACTGGAAACAACCTACATGTCCCTCGTCTGAAGAATATATAGAGAAATAGTGGTACATTTACACAATGGAATACTACTCAGAAATTAAAAACAAGGAAGTCATGAAATTTGCTGACAAATGGATGGGACTAGAAAAAAAAATCATCCTAAGTGAGGTAACCCATACCCAAAATGACACACATGGTATATACTCACTTATAGATATTAGACCTATAGTACAGGATAATCATACTACAATCCACAGACTCAAAGAAGCTAAGTAATAAGGAGGGCCCAAGAGAGGGGCCGGAATGTCACTCTGAAAGGAAGCTTAAATACATCACTGCTTCCACTCAGGCTCAAGAACAGTTCTTCAAGCTACCGTTGAGGTCTTCGATGAAGGCTGACTGCTGCATGTCGCCTCTCATGGTCAGCACAAGGATTTTGTAATAGCACCCTGTGGTGAGCACAGTGAACTGGTACTCGGTTGCAGTGTTTACGAGGTGCATGGGTGGAAAGACTTTCATGTCATTGAAGAGCAGCTGGACCTCCTCGTACTGGTTGACATCCCCACTGGCTCTTGACCGTGTCACATGGAGATGTTCGGTGCTCCTGTTGAGGAGTGTGAGGCCCTTGACAGACTCCGGCACTGGGGAGCAAAAGGAGAAGCTATTTTAGGAATAGGGCTGATCAATTTTACCTACACAATCCATGACCCACACTCAAGGAACTGCCAAACATCTCTCTCCCCACCCTGAAAAACCTTGAGTTACTTCATGCAAAATTAAACAAGAAAAATTGAAAAAAATAATAGACAGCAGAAGTGGATGAAGAGAAGGAACTGGGCAGGAGATGGAATGGGGAGGAAACAAGGATGGTAATCAAATGTGGGGGAAACAGGGGTAGGACAGATGGGAGGCATCTCTTGGCCAAGATGGAGGCCTGTCTGAGACAGGATAGGCACCTGGGAGGATATGGATGTGGCTCTAGCTGAGACTCCTAACAGCATTGGGTAAGGAAGACATGAAAACTGAAATCACCACCTCCTAACCAGGCAAGACTAGTGGAAGGAGGGGAATAACAACCAGTAGACCAAATCTGTGATCTAAAAATTACCCTGCCTACAAGACGTGTAGGGATAATGGGGGAACGAAGTTTGAGGGAAAGTCCAAACAATAATTGTCCCAACTTGAGACCCACCCCACAACAGAGAACCAGCCCCTGACACTAATAATGATATTCTTCTATGCTTTCAGACAGGAACCTAACTTGATTGCAGTCTGGGAAGCTCCAGCCAGCAGCTGATTGGGACAGGTACTGGGACTTGAAGCCAAGCATGGGGCAGAACTCCGGCAGTCTTGTGTAAGTCTTGGAGGAAAGATTGAAGGAGCTGGGGGGTGGGAGAGTGGGGTCAGGAACACCACATGAACAATAGAGACAACTAAAGCTCCTATGGGAGCTTTCAGAGACTGAGACATTAACTAAGGAGCATGCATGACCTGGACCTAAGCTCCTTTCTCCCTTCACACATGTGGTCAAAGGACAGCTTAGTTTTCATATGGGTCTCTGATGAGTGTGTATGTGTGTGTGTGGGGGGGGGATGTTTCTAACATGGACTCTATTGCCTGCATTTGGATCACTTCTCCATGGATGCACTACCTTGCCTGGCCTCAGGGCATGAAAACATACTCAGTCCTAATGTGACTTGATGTTCTGGGAAAGGTTAATATGGCGGGAGGGGTACTGCCCTTTTCTGGGGGAAAGGGAGAAGGGACAGGACTGGACAGGGTAAGGAGAGGAAGTAAAGGGAACTGGGAGGAGGGGAGGAAGGGAAGGAGGAGGAAACCTTGGGATGTAAGGTAAATAAACTCATATAAAATTTAAAAGAAGAAAAAAGATTGTCCAGTGAGATGAGGATTTCAACACCCGGACCACCCGAGTAGATAAGGATAGGGACTCAAGCTGCGTAAAGAGAGTGGGCTGGAATCACTCTTCTTCAGCAGCTGATCAGCTGTCTACACAGCCCTGACTCCAGTGAACAAAGCCTCCTGCTTATCTCTTGAGTTTATTCAGTTGGACCTGTTGGCAAGGACTCAAATTTAGAAACCATAATGGATCATCTGAGCCAAAATCCTAATTACATACAAATGACAGAGGAAATAAAATTTATCCCCTGTTAAGAAGCACCCAGAGACCTCTGGGAATTTATAAACAAACCTGTTATTAGCTAGAACTACTTGACAACAATCACTGTAGAATTCAGTGAATACTCAAGCACATGGAGATGGGATAGCATCAGATTCATCTTCATTAAACAGCAGGTTGAAGCTGAAAAGTAGATGCCTCCTTCCTGTGAGGTGTGTTTTCACTGCTGGTTACCATAAAAAAAGACATGCATTTTTATCCTGATAGAGTTCCATGGTGCATGAACTTTCCCCTTCAGCCTAACAAGTGTCACTTATTAATTATCAAGCTAATTGTTAGTGCCTGTGAGTCACTGTCCCTTAGAAAGCCATAGCATAGCAACAAACTGCCACTGATTTCAGCCACCACTTTTATACTATAAAGACAATTTTATCTAGAGCAGAATGCATACCATGGAACAGAGATAGAATCCCACTTACTGGCTTCTCAGTTGTTCTAGACCTCAGTTCCTTCAGTAAAGAGAACTCTTGAGCATTAAGTTGCTAATGCTCAACAGATACAACAAAACTCTTTAACAAGTTTCACAGCTAGTCTTTATGGAATTTGTGAGCTAGGATTCAAGAAAAATTGTCTCAAACACATAGTAGAGAATGATTGAGGAAGACACCTGATGCCAAATGTGGATTTACACACACACACACTCAAACACACACACACACTCATACACATATACACTCTTACACACAAACACTCATACACATTTCAGGGCATTGAGAGAGAGAGAGAGAGAGAGAGAGAGAGAGAGAGAGAGAGAGAGAGAGAGAGTGATAGACAGGGACAATCAATAACCCACTGTCATCTATAATAGCCACTGACAATTCATCAAAAGCCTGATGGGGATATATTTCTATTAGCCTTGACCAGAGGTAAAGATGGTCTGAACTAATCAGAAATTGGAGGATTTCTAATTATGGGCTGGGGAAGGAGACAGATGACATTTAAGTTGTTTTTTTCTAGGATAATTCAAGCCTGTCTTCTCTGGTGTATGCCTTTTCATGGACATCAGTTTTAATAACAAGTTTAAATAAGACAAAGGTGGGAGACTAAGAATAAATAGGAATCTAGAATGATCAAAATATTAGGCCCCATCTGTGCAAGCATCACGTAGTATTGTATCGTGCTTTTCTCTGCGTGCGCGCACACACACACATACACACATATACACATGAATGTTCACACAGCTCCTTCCAAACCACTGCCACCAACTCAGGAGCAAACTTCCACAGTTTGCCTAGATAGGTGTTTTGGGTAGAGATGACCTACCACCTACCCTCATCTACTTTTTCCCTCAGGGTATCCAGGCACCATTGCACACAGGATGAACTGGAGGGAATGAAGTTTAGTCAGGGCAAATGAGTTAGGCAGGATCTCAGTCAGTGTGAGTGCAAGAGAAACAGCCTTCTCCAGAGACCATTTCCAGTGAAATAACTCTTTTTATTGCGAGGGAAATAGGAGTTCATTAAACCTCTGGGGCATGGGTAGAGGCTTTCAGGATGACTGTACATCTTTGGCCAGGAGCCCAAAATACTGGGAATGACTTATTTTTTTAAGAGGAATTCCAGGTGTTTGCTGGACATGACCTTTAAAGGAAAGAGGAAGTTTAACTTTTTAAATGTGATTTATTTATTTTTATATTAATCACAGGTTAGGTACTTTGTATCCCAGTCATAGCCCCCTCCCTCATTCCCTCCCACTCTCCCCATCCCTCCCTCATCTCCTCCCTGTCCCCCTCCAAGTCCACTGATGGGGGAAGACCTCCTCCCCTTCCATCTGACCCTAGCTTATCTTGTCTCTTCAGGGCTGGCTGCAATGTCCTCTTCTGAGATCTAGCTAGCCTGTTCCTCCTGGGTGGAAGTTTAACTTTTAACCTGGCCACCAGGCAACTGTCTACTTCAAGGATGGCAGAGGTGAGGGTTGCAAGGACACGTGCACAGGGACATGAAGTTTCAAAGCTAGGAGGAAGCAGTCTCAGGATGAGATTTTTAGTATTTGGACACATCTTGTCCTCATTCTTGCTCTAGACAGTTGCACCACATGGCTCTCCTGGCCTCAAAATGACCTATCCCTATTCCAGCTGCACTGAGGATCAGACCAGCTGCTGAGAAGCTCACTAGAGAGCACAGGCAAGAAGTGAGCATCACCTGCATGCCAAGGCCACTGGCATGTGGGATGACAGAGGGGTAAACAGAGCTATTAGGCTTCATTCTGGGCCTGTAAATCATTCCAGAGCCTTCATCATCCCTGCTGAGTTATTTTAATCACTCTCATTTGCAAGAGCAAATTAGGTGTAGCATTGTTCTGGAGATGCTGCCCGGGATTGGTGCCAGGAAGGAACAAAATGAGCAAAACACGAAAACCTCTTTCCAAACAAAAGCCGAAACTCTGCAAGCAAAATTGATTTGTAAACCTTGTCAAGGTAGTTTCTAAGACAAATCTATTCAGGGCATAGCAGGGGTTTGTAATCAAGGCTGGGAAAAATTGTCCAATTAATACACAAATCTGACAACAATAACAGATTTCCTTACGTTAGAACTCTCAAGGACTATGACCTTCCCAGGGCACCATCTCGAGATAAAAGCCGGGTGTGCTTCTCATAGCAAAATGACAGAAATTTTGTTCAATTAAGTCCTCCCTAACATATGCTACATAAAATGGTAACTGGGGAAGTAATTTAGGTAATGCGACAGACTCCCTTACCTTTCTCCGTTCATGTGGGTAAATTATTTCTCTTTTCTTGTCATTGGTTTGGGTTGTTCTGATTAATTTACTGTTTAATGACATAACTACAAGAAGATGAACAGAGAAAGGGAGAATTGATTCAATTCAACAACTTTTTAATGAGTGCTTATATCAACTAGAGAGTAAGTCACAAGAGATATAGTCTCTGTCAGTGATATGCTGCCTCGTTTTATGTCAACCTGACACAAGCTGGAATCATTTGAGAAGATGGATCCTCAACTGAGAAAAATGCCACAAAACAAACTAGTCTGTGGGCAAGCTTGGGGTGTGTTTTCTGTCTGGATGGAGGGCCAAGCTCACAACTCCTGGGTAGGTGGTCCTGGGTGCTATAAGAAAGCAGACTGAGCAAGCAGTAAGCAGCATGCCTCCATGATTTCTACTTCAGTTCCTGCCTCTCCAGGTTTTGGCTGTGATGGAATTACTGCCCTAACTTTATCACTCATGCACTATAATGTGGAACTGCAAACTAAAATTAAACCCTTTGTTCCCCAAGTTGCTTTGGTCATGATGTTTTATCACAAGTGGTGAAGAGCAGACTGACATTTTCTGAGAGCTCAAATAGGTCATGGAGCAGTCAGCTTGCTCAGATTCCCCAGTGTCAATGTGGGGCACTAACAAGCAGCACAAAAAGCATAGCTTTGGGGGTGGGAGGCACTCAGGGTGAATCTCCTGATGTAGTTACAGTTTGGAGTATTATATTTAAGCCAGCCATGGAATTTCAAGGCAGTCAATACCCAAATCCAATATTTGGAAATACAATCTGGACTGTTATTGGTCATGATATACATATTTAGGACAACCATTGGTAAAAAAGGTTCCTCTTTGGCATAGTTAGAGCTGGTGGGGATGTTCGTGGGACTGGGTTCTTTGAGGACCTTCTTATGTTTGTGACTTTTGTCTAGAAGCCACTCTCTCTAAATTGCTTGTCATGTGAACTTTCCTAACATTACAATTTTCTTCTTAACCATCCAGGAAAAGCACCACTCTACAAATTGACTCTGGTTGTATTAATCAGCATTCTCTAAAGAAAAGGACAGATGGAATGAATATATGTGGGGAATACCTCACTTTAATTTAAGGGTGAAGATTAAGAAGGGCTGCAGATAGGAATCTAGATAGCATATATATATATATATATATGTATATGCCTTGTAGATACACACACATATATATATATATACATATATATATATATATATATCCCTTAATAACTCTTAGAACTAAGCATTAGCACTGTGCTCCCAAGATATGTAATGTTGACAAGTTTTAGTAGGATAACAGTCAAATATCACTAATGTTACATAATTTGAATTAACATATTTAGGACAACCATAAACAGAAAAGTTTCCTCATTTGTCATACTTAGCTTTAGCTCTCAAATTGACACATAAATTAATTCACCTGAGAAATAGAAACCTCACCTGAAAAATGTGAATATTATATTATCCTTCATTCACATCCCACATCCATGAGGCATTTGCTTAATGCTAATTGATATAAGAGGACCCAGGCCCTGTGAACAAGCCCTGGACAGGTAAGTCTACTCTGTGTAAGAAAAGGAACAGAGCACTCCAGCTCCTTCATGGTCTCTGCTTCAGTTCCTGCCTCCAGGTTCTTGCCTTGAGTTCCTACCTTGGCTAGCCTTGATGATGGATGGCAAAGCGTAAAATGAAATAAACCCTTTATTCCATCAAGTCTGTTTTGGTCATGGTGCTACCAGAGTGGCAGACAGCAAGCTAGAACATCATCTAATAAGAGTTTTTAAGAAGTGGGAGAATGATGTAAGGAAAGATTTTAATCAAATGTTTTTGGCAAAAGCTTGCACATTAAGCTTTTGCATTCACCTGCTAAAGTCCTTGAGGAGTCTTGGAGTCAAACATATTGGCCTGCATTTCCCAATGTCTTTGATTGGGGAACTCTCTTTTTCTAGCATAAAGCCTTAGGGACATTTTGGAAAATAGTGCTTTGCATAATCGAAATATGTCACTAGAAACAGTTATAGGTAACATAATGTCATTCCAAGAAGATAGACTGTTTATGTACTTAAAAAATGGAGCCTAGGGTCTAAAGTTGTTTCAGCACAACATCTGCAGATATATTTCCCAAGGTAATCAGAGCAACTATGCTTGGATTGTAACTAAGTTATCTTTGGGAGCAAGATAGCACAAGAAACATAAAATTCACCCTCATGGATGGAAGATGACAATCTAAGAGCCATAAATCCTCCTGTTTTTCAGCTGAAATATCCCTCAGCTGTCATCCACAGATAGTCTCTAGTGAGTATAGCATGATGTGTAACAGTGGCTATTTCCTTCCACATAGTTACTGTATTTGCCTTCTGCATTATTACCTCTGGGCAGCACCATTGTGATTTGCATAGCAACTGCTTCAGTAAAACAGTGTTCCACACAATGGAAATCCTGGGAAGCTGGGCAGTTCATGCCCGAAGCACTAGAATAAGAGGAAAGAATTCAAGAAGTGACTTTAGGAGCTCACAAGCCACTAATTTGTACAAATGATATTAAAATTCAGTGCAGTGTCCCTCTGGGAGACACAATACAGATCTGTTACTTAATAACTGGACATATTTATGAACCATGGAGCTGGGACATGATTTTTCTCATTATAAGATATTGAGTATTCCAGAGCAATGCAATATGAGAATCAGCCCCCAAAGTAGTGAAGTACCAACATAAGAGAGTAAACCAGGACAGCAGAGTCTGACTCATTTGGGGACAGGAGGACTCTGATGAAAGCACAGTCTTAAAAGTTAGAAAGAAATAAAAACAATGCTTCCTCCTGGCTAAAAAAACTCTTTCATTTCAATCTCTGATCATAAATGGGTTGTAGACCATTTTAATGTTTTGTTTGTTTGTTTAAACCTGTTTATAATGTACAGGGAAATATAGGCAGAAGATGACTCACTAGTTGCTCAGGAACTCTCACAGTGGTTTCAACTCTAGATGGCTGCAGTCATGTCAAGCTGAATTCAAACAGAACAGAAATATTTGCTAGTGCTTCTTCCATCCCACTGAACTTCTTCCTGACTGCATATCAGTTTCTTTCTTGAATAACAAGTGTGTTTGTGTGCTCATTATTTCTGTCATGAATCTCTTGTTGAAAACAAGAAACAGGAAGTGCTACATCTTGATTTTATACAGAGTGGTAGTTCCTGGTGCAAGTATGGGATCAGGTACCTGGGAAATGCTCTGGAAGGTCTCTTGCTGGCTATATGTCCTTATGTGTGCTGTTTTACCTCAGTGTACCTCAGACTCACTGTTTATCATGTAGAGATTATAACCACAGCTACAATGGGTATCTCCATTCATGTATGCACTTTAGCCATAAGTGGTAGGTGGCCAACCACCAACAAATGCTTCTTTCTCCATACATTTGGTGAGTACCCAGTGACTGCTGGTTGAGGTGAATGGGCAATCATAATAGGCTACTCATCTCTTCATTACAAAAAAATACTTCTTTTGACCTTAATCACTTTTCAAAATCCCCCATCTCTTCAACTAAACAGCAGAAATAAAATTGTTAATTTTCCTGTCTTAAATATTGTAGGAATTTCTGATCTTTATACATTCAAAGTCACTTTCCATTCTTTTTAAATTTAATCTTTTTATTTAATTATTCTCTTTACATCTCCTTCTCTCCTCCCAGTTTCTCCTGTCCATTCCTCCCCTGTCCCTCAGAAAAGGTGAGTTCCTCTTCTACAAGCCCACCCTAAAACATCCAGTCCCACCAGGATTGTGTATTTCTTCTTTCACAATCTCCTGGCAGGGCAACCCCACCAGGAGAAAGTGATCAAAAGAATGGGACAGAAATCATGTCAGAGATAGCTGATGCCGTTTCTAGGAGACCCACATGAAGGCTAAGCTGCCCAGTGGGTATATATGTGTAGAGAGCCTAGGTCTAGTCCATGCATGGTCCTTGGTTGGTGCTTTAGTTTCTGCAAGGCTCTCTGGGCCCAGGTTAGTTGGGACTGTTGATCTTCTTATGGAGTATCTATCCACTCAGGTCCTTCTATCCTTCTCCTGACTCTTCTATAAGGCTCCCTACCTTCTTCTCTGTCAGTTTTTGGCTGTGAGCCTCAGTATCTGTTTCAATTTCCTTGCTGGGCAGAGCCTCTCAGAGGACAGCCATGCTGAGCTCCTGTCTGCAAACACAGCAGAGCTTCATCAATAGCATCAGGGGTTGGATCTCTTCCAGAATGTGGGTCTCAGGTCAGGCTAGGCATTGTTTGCACATTTTCTCAAACTCTGCTCTAACTTTATCACTGCACATCCTGCAGGAAGGGTAAATTCTGGGTGGAATTTTTTTGTGGGTAAGTTGTCATTCCCTGCCTCCACTGGGAGTCCTGTTTGGTTGGAGGGTGGCCTCTACAGTCGCATGACCCCACCACCAGGGGTCTCAGCAAGAGTCACCTAGGAGCCCATCCTGTTGCAGGTCTCTAGCTTCTCTGAGAGATGTCCCTGCACAGAAACTGGAAAAACCCCAGATGTCCCTCAGCCTAAGAATAGATAAAGAAACCATGGTACATTTACACAATGAAATACTACTCAGCCATTTAAAACAAGGAAATCATAAACTTCAAAGGCAAACAGATGGAACTAGAAAATATCCTAAGTGAGGTAACCCAGATCCAGAAAGAAACACATGGTATGTGCACACTTATTAGTGGATATTCGCCATGCAGTAGCAGGTAAACATATTACAATTCACAGACCCAATGAAGATAAGTAACAAGGAGGGTTCAAAGGAGGATGCTCAAATTTCACTCAGAAGGAGAAATGGAATAGTCAGCAGAAGAGGTTAAAGAGATGAGACAGTATAAAAGAGTAAACACTGAGGAGAAATGAGGGTGAGGATCAAATGTGGGGAGAGTGGGAGAGAGAGAACAGAAGGCTTGCACTTTTCCATTTTTTTAAATTAATTTATTTATTTTTATATCAATCACAGGTTAGGTACTTTGCATCCCAGGCATAGCCTCCTCCCTCATTCCCTCCCACCCTCCCACTCCCTCCCTCAACTCCCTCCTCCCCGCCCCCTCCAAGTCCACCAACA
>JAQQSO010002147.1:0-14636 GCA_028658305.1 Pachyuromys duprasi | reverse complement strand
AAAGCTAGACAACCAACACAAACTAAAAACAAAATATTAGCATTACAAAGACCTCTTGTCTATTTTTAAGTTAGCTACTGAGAAAGCTCATTGGTATATGAGAATCAAATAGAAAAATCTTTCAGATTGTTGCCATTGGCTTTCAGTTAAAGAAGAGCCCAAGTCTAAGAATGCTGTTAGCCAACCACCTATCAATTTCAAATTGCCTCCCTAGACTATGCCAAAAACTAATTTTCCCTTTCTTTGGCTTCCAGAAAAATATGACTTACTATAAAAGTGCTTGGACCAGAGAGGTCAACTTCTAACACCCCTAATTCGCAGCACCACAGCTGTGAGTCAGACCCCACTTCCTTAACTGCTGTGTTCCCAGGGATAACAGACTGGAGGTAGAGTGGCTTTAACGCTAAGGCTGGAGAGCCAGCTCGGAGGGGTAAGTCATTGTGAACAGGTTTTCTTCATGTATTTTGAGTTGGTTGATGACTAAACACTGCATGCACATGTGGAGCTACTAACCGAACCTCATTAATGTGTCAAGTGATACATTGGCCCCCCAAAATAATAAAGCACAAAATTCATATGTATATTTTGCCCAAGTGAAAATAGCTTCTATAATTTACTATTTTATTTTTCTCTCATTTTGTTCTTTCTGGATATTGAGTAGCTGAGTATCTAGACCTAACTATCTGCTCAGCACACTATGTCTAATGAATATAAAATTGCGTTCTCACTCTATTTCACATTTAACTTTTAGTTTTGTTTTGCAAAAGAAAAAAAACAATGTGTTGAATGTCAAAATGGGAACAAGGAAACCCCTATGTCAGTTAACTGTGGTCCCCAATAACATCACCAGGAACAAATCCACAGGCAATACTTTATTTAAAAACATAGGAGCTTGGGAGATAGTTCATTGGTTACAAGCATTTGTTGCTTTTTCAGAGGAGCTGGGTTGATTCCCAGCATCCACATGGTGTCCACCTTCATCTGTAACTCCAGGTCCATGGGATGCAACACTCCCAACTTATGTGGGTACTAGACACACAATAATGCACACAATACATGCATGGAGTATGCATACACAACAACAAACCTCAAAAGACAGCCAGTGCCACCATAGCCCATTAGTGAATCTTGCAACCCTGAACGGTTATATGCCTGCATTTGGCAGTGGACTGGGCCTCTGTGTGTTCCACCAAGCTAGCTGACTGCACACGGCAGCAGCAGCAGCAACTGTGTCTGTGTCGGAGCTGGTTACAATTAGAGGCTGGTGCCACATGAGGTCCTCAAGGACATCCTTCTCGCTCTTATCCTGGGCAGGCAGTAGTTTCAGTGCCCAAATACTCTGGACCCTCTTAGACTGCCACATTGTTTTGGGGAAAAATCACGTAAATGTCCTGGGGTATACAGTTAATAGAGGTCATTCCATTGTTTACCCAAGAATGTATTAGTAACATTTGTCATCCACAGCTTTATCTAGGATAAGGAAAATGCATTGTCTTTGGAAAACCACTCATTACATTCAGAAATGAGTCTTGTTCTTTTAATACTCAGTTCTCATGAGTGTGAATATCCAGAAACTTTTAATATGTGATACAATCATATATTTTGAGAAGCGAGTTGTTGGTACTATTTTCTGAGCGCTATGAGGTTCAATGAATAGTGTAAAACTTAACAACTGAAGGTTTTGCAACATTTATACTTATAGACTTCTATCAATTATATTAAGAACCTATATATGAACTATGGCCCTATTACACTTTTTAGACTTGCACAGAACATGAGTATTTTACTGTTCTTTAAGTTGTGCATTTGGGACAAAGCTGAAAATATGTTGTCTGATGTTTAAAAAGCTTTGTACCTTGATTTAAAGGCTTTGAAACATTTGGTATATTTGCAGTGTTCCATTCCAGTGTAAACTCTATTAAGGTATGCAAAATCATAAAAGTCTTTGTCACTTTTTCTACACTTGTACGGTTTGTCTCAGGTATGAATTTTTGTGTTTAGTGCAAGTTGGACAGTTATAAAAGCATTGCCAGGTTCTGAACATTTTCTAGTTTTTGTCTTGTGTGAATTCAATGTTTAGTATGAGATAGCCAATTGTTTTTTTCACACTAAAAAAAAAATCACTTTTGGTTCTCTCTAAAGTGAATTCTGTGGTGTCTAGCAAAGGATTATAAACTTAAGAATTTGGTAGTGTTTCTCCCAGGAAGAATTCTCTGATACTTGTGAAGACTTCGCTTCATCCACTGCCTCTGTGGGACTCACCCCAGTTTGAATTATATGACATTAAGCAAGTTTGTGACAATGTATAAAGGCTTTACTAGATTATTTACATTTGATGGTTTCACTCATGTATGAATTTTCTGATGTTTTCTAAGGTTTGAACACTGACTAAAGGATTTTCCACATTCATCACATTGGTACGGTTTCTCTCCTGTGTGGATTCTCAGATGTTGAGTAAGGTTTGTGCAATGGATAAAAGCTTTGCCACACTCTCTACATTTGTAAGGTTTCTCTCCTGTATGAATTCTCTGGTGTTTAGTAAAAGATGAACGACAGTTAAAAGCTTTGCCACATTCTTCACATTTGTAGGGCTTTTCTCCAGTGTGAATTCTCTGGTGTTTTCTCAAGCTTGAACATTGGGTAAAGGCTTTTCCACACTGTTCACATTTGTAGGGTTTCTCTCCAGTGTGAATTCTCTGGTGTTCACTGAGGGTTGAGCTTTGGGTAAAGGCTTTGCCACACTCTGCACACGTGTAGGGCTTCTCTCCAGTGTGGATTACCTGGTGTTTTTTAAGGCTTGCACACTGAGTAAAGGATTTTTCACACTGTTGACATTTATAGGGTTTCTCTCCTGTGTGAATTCTCTGGTGCTGACTAAGAATTGAGCAGTGGTTGAAGCTCCTGCCACACTCTTCACATTTATAGGGCTTCTCTCCAGTGTGGATTCTCTGGTGTTTTTTGAGGCTTGCGTGCTGGGTAAAGGATTTCCCACATATTTTACATTTGTAGGGTTTCTCTCCTGTGTGAGTTACGCTGTGTTTACTGTAACTAGAGCAATATTTAAAGGTTTTGCCACATTCATTACATTTGTAGGATTTCTGGGTATGCTGAATTCTAGGCTTCAAAAGGTTTGAGGTTTGACTAAACTTTGTGTCACAATCGTTATTCTTGTAATGACTACCTTGAATACAGTTATGTTGATGAACTGTAAGCTTTGAACACTGAGTAAATAAATTTTCACAACTGAAAGGGTTCTCTGGAAAAGAACACTGATGTTTGTTGGTACCTGAGCAATGGTCAAAGTTATTATGTACTTTGTTACACTGACCAGATTTCTCTACAATAATCATATCTTTGCAATTATTTAGTATAGATACATTACTAAAAGCTTTGCTAATTTCTTTACACATGTAAGGGGTTTTCCAAATATCTGTATCTCGATTTTGGCTGTGCAATAATGGATCAATAGCATGCAACCCATGATCATTAGTATTGTGCATTTGGCCACAGGAAGGATCTATTTGCTGACTGAAGAATAAGGATCTTTCAGGATAGGAAGTCTCTACTTGATCACTTTTAGAGATCACTTCTCTGTTTCTCATTCCTTTGTCTACGAAATTGTTTGAGTGAAGGATTAATCCCCCTTTCAGATCTTCCACACTTCCTTTCAAAGTAAAGTTATGCTGAAAAATTTCCTGTAAATATTTTTGCTCATAAATACTTGGCTCATCAAAAATACCTATCCTGGCATGAGTTTTTTTCATAGCTGTTTTCTGTTCTTGATCTCTGTTGTCAGTGACATCTTTGGTATTGTTATTGATCACATCCTGGTTATGTCCACCATGGTAGGCTGTTTGACCTTTACTCTCATGTACATTTGCCCAATCTTCTCTTTTGTGTAAACTCTTAAGGCTGTAACTTCCACAACTTCCATTAGTAACTTTTTCAAAAACATATTTTAGGATCTGTTCTGGTGAAAAGTTCAGGGTACACTGATGAGAAAGGGCTGTAAAATAATTGAAAACAAATTAATTTAATGGAATCTGGTGATTACAGTTTATAAATACACGTGAAGTTATACTAGAGTGGAACATCTGGAGAAACCACAGCATCAAAGGTTTCCATTCATGAATGTGAACTTCAGAAACAACTTAATGATGACATTAAGTTGTGCACCTAGCATGAAGCGAAGCACAGTCTCAAAGTTTGTTATTTTTGTCAGCTACAACTCTTCTTTTCCCTGTATGGCATAGGTAATTAGGCCAATCCAAATCTCCATCAGGAAAAAAAAATGACCACAGTTTTATTTACTTACTTTGTTGTTTTGTTTGTTTGTTTCCTTTTTGTATGGGCTGTCTGAAACCTGGCTACCTACAATTACAGATTGTAGGAGATACCAGGTGTATTTTACATAACAGTTTTGTAAAACTGAGACCAAAGGCAAATACTATTTTGGTACTCCAAATTGCCTTCATGGGTAGAAAGCCCATGTTAGCTGATAAAATCTGTGTAAGGATACATAACTCCATACAACAGATGACAAGAATAAATGGGAGTGAATGTCTTAGGTACACTAAGGACCTCACAGCTGTCCTTTAAAGCATAAATCTGTGTTGGTTACAGCAGACATTTCCGAGAGGAATGACATTAAGTGCTGCAGTGTGTTGGGGCTTTGTAGGGATGCTGTCCTCACCCACAGAGACCAGGTTTCTGGAGTTCTCTAACATCACATCCCTGTACAGTTTCCGCTGAGGAGGGTCCAGGCATTCCCATTCATCTGGAGAGAAATCAACAGCCACATCGCTGAACGTCAACTGGTCCTGAAATAAAAATGAACACAGATAAAATACCATGCTGATGAGAGTTTCAGTGTCACTCAAGATGAGGTGAGAGCCAGTTGAGTGATGATTCAGGAAACTGAAATTGCTCAGCAAAGGGCTTTTTATATCATGCTAATATTCTATAGCATCTTACCTAACTAATTATGACACAGTGCCTGGCAAACCAGTGTAAACATTACAATCATATGACATTTAAAATGCCAAAGCATTGCCACCAAAATATAGAGTGTATAAACTAGCATTACACAACACTCTCTGCTGTATAACAGATGAGATGAAATGCGAAAGTCACAGTGAGTTAGATGGATGCTGACTCTAACTCAGGAGTTCTGGATCGGAGTCGGGGTTTCTGAGGACGCAGTAATGCCGATGGCACTGTCCTAGTGTCTGTTAGCAGCCATAAGGGAGAACACCGGTGGAAGAATTCACTGGTAAACTTGATTTTTAAAGTGATTATGCATTTTATTACAATAGGAAGTACATCAAGAATAATCTTTTCATGGGAATGATTTTATATGTTTTTTTTTTTCTACATCATTTGTCAAATAAAATCAAATAGTCAAACCTAGGTTTTAACCAAATGTTACCTGGTCCAGAATTCAGATAGAAACTTAAAAGTTACAAAAACTAAAAATAACATCTAAGCAGTTTTCACATGAGGTTGGAAATGGAAATGTGTTAAAAGGCAGCAAAACAAAATTGATATTAATATTTATATTTTATTTCTAAACCTAAAAATGGTAGCCATAAATCACAAACAATTTACACTATATATCTTAGTATAGTACACATAAGGCCCTGGGCTCCTCCTGAGGAAAGATTAAAAAACACACACACACACACACACACACACTCACGCATGTTGATCTCCCAATACTGCTTAACCCATATGTGGGGGGCATACACTTTTAATCCCAACACTTGGGAGATGGAGGCAACACAATGTAAATTCATGGCTGCCCACGACTCCCAGGAATCCAGAAAAAACATGTGCACACCAAACTAAGCAGAAGTATGAAAGGCAGAGAAGCAAAGGTTTGCAAGGTCTGAATATGGGGTTCACAGCCCTTAGCCAGAGACACGTTCTCCTAGGAATGACTCTCTTCGTCCTTCATCCTAAGATTCTTTAGCTTTAAGTTTTGAACCTCAGACTTCTGCTTCCCAAGTACATCCACAGTTTTAAATGACAACATTCAGTGTTGAAACAAAGCATTCAAAATACTGTGTTTATAGAAATAAACAAACTTTTGAAACACTTAAATCTCATACTTCATAATGAAAATTATGTTATCCTACTCTTTTTAGAGAAAAAAACATTTGTTATGTGATACTAAATAAATAAATAATAAACAATTCATCATTTGTGAAAATATACAGGATTTGCAAACTGGGAACAAAATCAAATATGGCATTGTCAATGCCATCAAACCTAAGTTCATCTTGAATACAACTCTGAACAGCCTGTGTCACCAGACAAGCTGATAGAGACAGAAGGTAAAGGGCTGCAAATTGTCCAGGAAGCAAGCAGGACCTTCCAGAAATATGTCTGTGATCATCCATACTCTTCTTTGTGGTATCTAGATTGTGACCAATCTGCAATTCGTGGACCACATTTTATCCCAGGACAGCTAAGAATGTAGCTCAATACAAAGAGTTTACAGTTTAGGTAAACAGCATGAGAACTTTTTTGGCAATGTATTCCATAAATGGATTAAGCAGTTCTTAGCATGAACTGTACAGATGACAACATCTGTTTAAAAAAGCTGAACACATTTTAAACCTTCTTGATTTGTTTCAGAACTAAACACAAAATACAACTGGAAAATGACATGTTTAGTTCAAGGTTGGTAGTGAAACTCCCCACTATTTTATAAGTGATACAAACAAAGGCTTTTTTTTTTAAATGATAGATACAATGAGAATTCACAATGCACATCACTAATACCCAGGTAACATTATGCTTTCGGTCAAAATGTAGACCAATTGACACTAAAGGTAGATGGAACAAAGGTCTTATTTTTATCCATATATATCAAAATGTGTAATTTTATACCTGAAAGTATAGTTCTCGGAGGCTGAATTTTATTCATTTATGCTGATCCATATTAAGCATGAGCTCTCATAAAAGACCCCAAAATACAATGCAAAATAAGCTGAGAAATAAGCAAACTTGTGAGGAGTGAATCATTTTCATTGCTTTTTAGAAGCACTCTGAATTACCCTGACAGAGAATATGAGAATGTGAATGGAGGGATGGTGGGTCTACCTTCCTTTTGATACTCTGGGAAGTACTCTACACCAACTTGGGGGCGATAATAAAAAAATAATCAAAAATTAATAAAAACTTTCAAAAAGGGAAAGGGAAGAAAGAAAAGAGGAGGGGAGGAAAACCAGAAGCCTTTCTCTAGTGAATAATCCAGCAATGTCAAGGTTACTCATAGCAACGCTCACCACGTATATACCCAGGTGGTGGGCTGGTCCATGAGGATCCACCTGGGCTGGAGAATGAGGTTCCCGCAGTTTAGGGGCATGAACACCAAGCTGCACTAGGTCACCATACAGTGTGTAAGATAAATGTCTCCTAGCTGCTCTTTGTCCTGTGTGGCTCCATTGAGGGAAAAAACAAAAGCGAAAGGACTCTGCAGCTCATCTGTGCAGCAGGCATGAAGCAAAGATTGATCACTGTCCTACACAGCCATCAACACTGAGTTTATTGAGGTATACTGTAAATGATGCTGACCTCTGAGCACATTAAAACTGTACAAGAAAAGCCAGGTCTGGGAACTAATCTAAAAGTCCAGGTCAATGAAGAGGATAACACACCCTCCCTGGAATCCATCAAAAGGACCCCTGACAACTGTGACAGAGATGCCACGGGGACCACCCACTAAATGAATCAAGGGACCATCAAAGACTCCTAGACTGTTCCCCGGGCTTCAGTTGTCCATGGTCTCCAGTTTGTGAAAAGGCCCACTCAAATCCTCTTTCTTGTGAACAATTGCACTCCTGTACTGGTTAGAAGATGGAAATTGAGAAAACAATGAAATCAAAAGTGGCCTCTCACCCTGGGGTCTGACTGATGCCTCTACTTAGGTAAAGGTCACAAATTACAACAATAAACTTTGCTGTTAAAGCTGCTTTCATAGGAACAAAATTCCTTTTTTATACAGGTATTTCAAATAAAATATTGAAATAGCAATGAACAATACTTAAGATCTAAATATAGTCAACCTCCAAACAGCGCCTTAGTCCTTTCCCAGGTATTTTCTGAGAATTTCACCAAAGACTATTGACTGCTCTTTATATTAAAACACTTTAACTATTCATGCAATCCCCATTACATCATCCACTGCATATTAGGAACTAGCCTATGGTCTTAAGTTCTTCAGCAACTATTTGAGATGCAACTTCAGAAAGCATGAAATCTTACAAACGACTGATATTGTAAGGCAGCTATTGGAGACTGTATAGAAGTCACATCCACACACAGGTGAACCTTCCCCTTTCTGAGAACCTGTTTCTATCAAGCTTCATGCTCCTCAGAACTATGTTACAACCTCTTCCTACTCCATCATCCTGAAATTCCTTTCTGTCATAAATAATCCCAGCTTTAGCAGAGTAGTGGTCTGTGGAAAGAATTCTTCCTTTGCTACAAGAGTCAGCATGGAACTGCCTCCTGTGTACACCATCTGCTGCTAGTATCTTCACCTGCAATGGCTTTTTAATAAGTATTACCTTTCGTCTCTAGCTGCAATAAGGCCCTTTGAACTCTGTGATCTTTAATCCTTCTGTAACCATTATAACACATACATACACAATTATAACAGTTATTCATATTGTAGTAAAAGACCCTGTAATTGCTAACAGCACTGTCAAGGAATATCAGACTACCTGGTAGATTGCAGCTAATGCAAACTAGCTTGCTTTGGAAATGTGTCAATCCATGTTTCTGACAAACCACTTCCATGACTTAGGGAGACGGCTCAATTTGTAGGGATTCGCTGGAACAAGTTAGGAGACACTAGGGAAGCCTCCAGTTTACTTGGTTGGATCCCACAGTGGACCTCAAAGCCACCCCTCCCCCACATGGTACATTCACAAGCAGATAGACATTGCATTATGCTTTCTTCAGATCTCCACAGACCTGCAGGCCTAGATCAGAACATGGCTCAGAAGATGGCTATATTGACAGCAGAATCCCTTTCTATACAAGATACATAACACACACACACAGTCTGCACACAAAACTGACAGCTATGACCCCTAACTCAACAAAGACAGGAGTAAGCAGAAAGGGAGTCCTCCAGACCTATACATCTATAGAGAGACAGCCTACATTCTGCTCTACCACAGTGCCCCCTTCCCTTCTGGGAGCCCCTCCACTGCTCTCTGTCAGCTCTTTGTCTGATATCAGTGCCAGGCCACACAAGGAACAGTATGCAGAACCCTAACTCTGATGGAAGAATCCAAGAAGCACAAGTCAGCAAGCTAACAACAAAATCTCTGAGAGCTGCCGAGCAGGCCCATAGCTCTAGGCCTGCCCTATGTAAAATCCATGTGAGTGGTAAAGGCAAGAGGGGAGGGTGTTATCATGTGTTTTCCTCACGGTATGAAACAATTATCTCTTCCACTATCATGGTCCAGGACAGAGATAACCAAGGCTAAGTAAACCTGGCCAAGCAGGCAGGTCAAGGAAGACAGAAATAGTGATCAATAGGTCTATGGCAATGGCCATATGGCTGCTCACATCTCCAAGAGAAAGAATGAGATGGGAGACTCCCGGGACTCGATTTCAGGATTCCACCTATTTCATCCTCTTGCCTCAAGACATGGGAGATGCTAGAATAAGTAGGAGTGGAAAGTTTAAAGTAGGATTCCATGATGCAGCGCTTGTGTTTGGGACGCACTTTATAGGATGAGACTTCTCAGAGGTGCAACAGCTTTGCAGTTACACATGTTCCCATGAGCAAATCCAATGAACCACTGTTTTACAAGGCCAGGGTCAGCAGAACCCTTGTTTTACTCTGCTCACGGTGCCTTTCCTTGGTTGACTATACTTTTGTCCTTGTCTGCCGAGGAAAAGAAATGCAACACAGTATGTGGGTTTTGAAGGAGACCTTTGGGTTGAAGTGGAGGAAGAACACATTCTCCAGTGAGTAGGAGCCCCGGTCTGTGTTGCCAGCTCCTGTGGTAGACATCTGAATGAGCCTAGCGCCACTCTCTCACTACCTCAGTCTCCTGGGCCACTCACCTCACCATCCATTGTGTGAGGCTGGGTCTTTACTGCCTTGGGGTGAGGTCTCACAGAGAGCCAGGCATGCCTTGAGTTCTAAGCTTTCCTGTGTCTTACTCATGGGCTTCTGGGAGGCTGAGTGTGAGCTCCATACTTCTTGGGCCCTCTCCTCAAGTTGGTCATATCACTTGGCTCCAGGTCTACAAATTCCTCCTGGAAGGAGTCTGTTTCCACAATGAAGGACCCAAGTGAATGCCTTCCATTGGACTATATCCTGAACCTCCAGGCTCTGGGAGAAAGCAGAACTGAGCATATGTAAATCAGCTGGCTTAAACGGATGGATGACAAGTTTTCTATGGGCTACCACGCTAAAGAGCATCAGTTGCTGCTTATTCCAGGAATATGTTTCATAGTGCATTCTGCTGGTGGGTACCTGACAGTATGGATTCTAAGAACTTGAACCAGTGATAAACACACAGATGACAGGTGGCAAGCCAGCACTATGAACAAGTGTCCCACAGACCACAGAATCAACTACTCAGGGCTCACGGGGGCTCAGAGACTGAAGCTGTGAGCAGGGAGCCTGTATGGGTCTGACCCAGGTCTTCTGCACATGATATGACTGTGTAGCTTGCTGTTCTTGTGAGACTCTTATCAGTGTGAAGGGGAGCTGTCTCTGACTCTTTTGCCTGCTTTTGAAGAGTCTTTTATTCCTATTGGCTTGTCTCATCCAGCCTTGATATGAGGGTATGTAGATGCCAGTCTTATTGTAACTTGTTATGCCATGTTCAGTTGATACTCTTGGGAGGCCTGCTTTTTTTTCTGAAGGGAAATGGAGGAGCAGTGGATTTGGGGGAAGGGGAAATGTGTGTGTGGGGTTGGGCAGGGGGAGAGGAGGGACAGAAAACTGCAAATGGGATGTAACATATGAGAGGAGAATAAAAAGAAGTGCCATGCGTGCATGAAATATAAATTCAGGACAGCTGTTTTTAAAAACACGAAACGGAATGACCATACGGCTTACAGTCACATAGGGACTGAAGTCATAGCACCGAAGACATGGCTATTCCACCATGCTGACCTCAATATCGTTCTTAGTAATGGCACCATGAAACAACAGGGCCTCTTAGATCAGAGTCTACCAGGTTCAGGGCACCCACCCAGCTGCCCCCTCACTGCACCCACACCTCAGGCTGCTTTCTAAGGAGAGGACACAGTGCTCAGTATGGTCTAGACAGGCTCATGGCAGCTGTGGGCACACGGTGCTAGGCCCAGGTGCAGGAGATAACTGAGGCTCAGAGTGCAGGCACATCATCACCTAAACTCCCCAAGGGGAAAACTCATCCAAAAAACCTTGTGGGAAGGTGTCTGTGGCCTTAAAGACAAAGAAAGACCTCTTAAAAACAAACAGGGTGTTAAAGGGGGACCTGTACAAAAAGGACAAATCCCTATAAAATACACCCAGGTGACATGCTACATGCACGAGATGGTCCTTGCACCCAAAATGTCACATGTGATTACATGCAGGAGGCCCGCAGAAGACTGGCTCTGTCCCTACTTCATGGAGGAGGGGTCACGAGGCCTCACCCCTCCCTGAGGATTTGGGGGCAGTTAACAGTTGATAAGGGGTTGAGAGGTATCTTCTCTACTGGTGTCACCACTAATGAGATGTCTAGGCTCCTGTAAAAACCCTGATGGAGTGCATCAGGTCACTGAAAGAAGGGGATTAGAGGGAGGGAGTCGGGAGGGAGGTAACGGAGGGTATGTTCAAAACACATATACATGTATGAAAGTGTCACAACGAAACTCATTAGTATGGATAATTAATATATACCTGTTATGTTGTGCAGACAATTCAACCGGCCTTCCCCTAGGGAGCTTCAGGGTCCTGACAATGTCCCATGTCAGTTCCTGCCTCCTGTGACATCACCTGGGCCAGGTACTTAGTGACTGGTCAGCCACTCTCCCTCACTTTTGCCCTTGCTCTCTCACCCTCTCCTGCTCTCTCCTCTCCATCGGGGTGACCGCTCCCTCTCCCCATCTCCATCCAAAGAAGGTCTTTCGTGTAAGAAGGGTTGTGTGCACGGCATTTTTACATAAATACTAACATTTGGTGCTGAAACCTGATGGGCAATCCCGCAGTTTTCACTCTGGGACCCATCTGCTTTAAACCTTTCTGCTCTGGCCTTTCACCACCTGTCCCATGGTGCCAGCTGTTCCCACTTCTCTCTAGACACAGCGTAAGCCACATACACCGCGCTCCTGCCAGTCTAAGCTTAGGGCCAAGGCGTGCCCCTCTCCTTCCCCTTTTGCCGCAGTCTGCAGGGGTCTAAGCAAGCCACCATTCCCTCATTTCTTTTTCTACTTTCAAAAAAACCTTAATATTAAACTGTAAACCTCGGGATGGCTACATGGTATGAAACAAAATTTTAAAGCTCTTTAATTATGATTAACTGTTTATTTTATCTCCTTTTTAGACTAAAAACAAAAAGTCTCATTTTAAATGAGTACGGATTTTTAAATTTAAAATTTTATTTTTACAACATGCTATATGTATGATTCAACCCTGATTCAAAAATAATTTTTGTATGATGCTAAAATTTCAAGGTTATAAAGGTCTATCCAAATTAAGCTAATTTAAAATATATGCCTAACTGCCTATGTCTCTATCAATCCCTCAACTAATAAATAAATGCTATTTTTCCTGTCAGGATGTACCATTAGGCTTTCTGGCTAATAGATTTGGTATAATAAATTCAAGTATAAATTTAAAACTATTTATACTGTTCTACTGTATTATTGGTTCTAAAACTCATGACTCATGCAATGTGATAGGCCCAGTGGGGATCAACAGTCTATAAACTGCATCTATACTAAAAGTTTTGCTTTGATACTAGTTCAAAAATTTATTTACAAAAAACTAATTAAACTTTGTCTAGTCTCTTGTTTTATATTTTCAAGGTTAAGCCTAGGATGGGTAAGTATACAATCAAAGTTTGTTTGGCTCAGCTCTACCTAATCCATCATGGTCCTCAAACCTGTCAGAAATCTGCAGAATACACTGAGATGCTTACTATACAGGCTCAATGTGACAGAGAGCCCAGCTTCTAGCGGGCTCCGCAAGGCCTCCAGGAAGATTTGGGCACAGCGGCAGATGACTCCACCGGGAGTGTGCTGTTGAGCAAGCCTGCCCCAGCTGGGTCACTGCCTGAGCTGTGGACAGACACGATACCCGGAGAGCTGACTGCCCCGTTTTGCCTAGACAAAATAAGGTTAGTCATTCTCCTAAATTCCTCTTCCATGGAAAGGACTCTCAGATTTGTGGGGCCCAACGCCCGAAGACTGATGCTGCGAGGTGGCCCTAGAACTTGTGCCCATAAAAGCCACCATCACCACAGAAGTCTAATGGAAAGGCCGTCTGGATAACAGGTGAGCCTCTGCCATATCAATCAATAAATACATAGGGCGCTTGGATTATGCTTCCTGCAGTAATTTCTCCTCCTCAGGTCTCTGGTGGGTTTGAAGGCCAGTTTAACAGCAGAAACTAAGGTTTCAGCTTCCCTCTAAAAAATGTACAGTTTCTGTAAGGTCTGAGCTTCGGATAAAATGTTTGAGGGTCTAAGAAGATGTTTTACGGTTGATAAATCCAAGTTATGAAGGCTGGAAGGTCTGAGAAAATTTAATAAAAATGCTCCCATATTTCTTCCTTTGCTGTGCTGTTGTATTGACTGCCAGGAGTTTTGACATTTATCACCAGAGCTCTCATTTATTAATCTAACTCTAATAATCCACTATCATAGTTCCAAGCTCAAGAATTTAAATCTTCTTTGGGTTGTCTTTAAGTATAAACTTGGAAGTTGTTTCTCACTGTGCTAGACTTACGTACATACACAAGCCTTTTCTACAGTGTACATTTCAATGCATATTACAATAGTGATGCTAACATGTCTACAGTTTATCTCCTTTGAAAAAAAAGACTCTTGTAAGCTGTTGAAAATCCACCTGAATCCACCTCTCAGATCAGCTAGGCTCCAGATAAGTACTGCACCTACTGTCTCTCTCAAAAGGTGGGATTCTTCCCCTCCCGCCTTCCTGGTTTTGAGACTCCTCTTTCCTGACTACCGAATTACTACATCCATACACCCAACACCTGCGGATTGATGAGTTCCCTTCCATGGTCAGCGAAAATATTCCCTTTGTCTGAGAGACTGGGGAACAGAGGTACCCTCCCTTTCTGCCCACCCTCACACAGATGCCTTCCCTTGGGTGAATAATCTTTTTCTTCTTACTGACATGGTCTCTCGGCTTTTTCTTTCCTCTCGTGCTGGAAAATCCTAGTACTACATAAGGCCATGTCTCCCGGGGGGGTCTTCACTGGCACTGTTCGTGATGACCTGCTATGCCCGCTTGTGTCCCTGTACTTTCTCCTGTACTTTGTGGGGATGCCAGAAAGACTGGGAGAACTGACTTTTCTCTCTTCACCCCTGTGAATCCTGTCCTCCACCATACCCCCAGGCTCTCCTTGAGATGCCTTCCAAATAATTTCACATTTGTGCACCTAG
>JAQQSO010002146.1:0-14637 GCA_028658305.1 Pachyuromys duprasi | reverse complement strand
GACAGTGTCCTTTGCTTTACAGAAGCTTTTCAGCTTCATGAGGTCCCACTTATTGATTGTTGATCTTAGAGCCTGTGCTGTTGGTGTTCTATTCAGGAAGAAGTCTCCTGTGCCAATGAGTTCTAGGGTCTTTCCCACTTATTTCCTACTATTTTGATATTGATGGTGGTGGAGTGTGTGTGCTTCCAGTTTTGTTTTGTTTAGTTTAGTTTTGGGTTTTTTTTGGTTTTTATTTTTTTGGGTTTGTGGCTATGGGATTGTTTCCTGTGTTTTCCTGGGTGTAGTTAGCCTCTTTGGTGTGGAGTTTTCTTTCTACAATCTTCTGTAGGGCTAGGCTTGTTGCTAGGTACTGGTAAACATGGTTTTATTATGGTATATTGTTTTCTCTATAGTAATTGAAAGTTTTGCTGAGTATACTAGTCTGAGTTGACATCTGTGCACTCTCAGTGTGTGCATGACATCTGTCCAGTCTGTTCTGGATTTCATAATCTGTTGAAAAGTCAAATGTAATTCTGATACTTTTGCCTTTATATGTGACTTGACATTTTTCCCATGCAGCTTTTAATATTTTTTCTTTTTCCTGTACATTTAGCATTTTGTTTATTGTGTAGCAGGAGGATTTTCTTCTCTGAGCCAATCTATTTGGTGTTCTGTAGGCTTCTTGTATGTTTATAGGCATTTCTTTCTTTAGGTTGGGGAAGCTTTTGTCTATGATTTTGTTGAAAACATTTTCTGGGCCTTGGAATTTGGAGTCTTCTTCTATTCCTATTATTCTTAGGTTTGGTCTTTTTATATTGTCCCAGATTTCTTGGATGTTTTGTGTCAAGAACTTTTTAGATTTAATATTTTCTTTGACTGATATATCGATTTCTTCAACCCCATCTTCTACACCTGAGATTTTCTTTTCCATCTCTTACATTCTGTTATTGATGCTTATGTCTATGATTCCTGTTCTCTTCCCTAGGTTTTTCAGTCTCCAGGATTGCCTCAGAGTGTGTTTTCTTTACTGCTTCTATCTCCATTTTTAGGTCCTGGACAGTTTTATTCATTTCCTTCTCCCATTTAGTTGTATTTTCCTTTATTTCTTTAAGGGGTTTATTCAATTCCTTCACATGTTTAATTGTATTTCCCTGCAGTTCTTTGTGGGATTTATTTTTTCTTTTAAGTCCTCTATCATTTTTATATCCTCAGATTTAAGATTGCTTTCTTTTGCTTCCAGTGTGAGAGTATCCTCAGGATTTGCTGTGGTGGGATAATTGGGGTTTGTTGCTGGTGTTCTTGCACTGACATCTAGCCATTTGGTTCTCTGTGTTATTGCAGGCCTGGTAGGCTCTGATGAAAATAGTTTCTGGGATGGCCACAGTCCTCTGCTTTTCCTGCTGCTCTCTGTTCTGTGCAGATCTGGGTCCTCAAATTGGGGAGGGTCCCAGGAAATGGTGCAGCCCTGGTAACGGGCCTGTGGGGCATGCAGGGCAAGTGGAACACAGAGGGCCTTAGGTAGACTTCACCACTATTGCTGGCAGGCTGTAGCAGGTCAGTAGATGGGAAGGGGAGATTCACACCTGCTGCTCCCTGTTCCATGTTAGTCTCTGGGGACACCCAGATCTATATTTCCTGTCTTGTACAAAGATATCATTTGAAAGTAGATCAATGACCTTAATTTAAAATCTGAAACTATTAGACTGATACAAGAAGACAAGAAATATAATTCAAGATACAGTACAGGCAAGAACTTTCTGAACAGGTCTCTGATAACACAGGAAATAGTCCCAAGGACAGAAATATACAAACATAAAATTTAAAATACCACTCCTAGGCATATACCAAAAGAGGCTCAAGTACACAATAAGGACACTCGCTCAATTATGTTTGTAGCAGCTTTATTTGTAATAGCCAGAAGCTGGAAACAACCCAGATGCCCTTCAGCTGAGGAATGGATACAGAAATTGTGGTATATCTACACAATGGAATATTACTCAGCAATAAAAAACAAGGATATTATGAAATTTGCAGGTAAATGGTGGGAACTGGAAAAGATCATCCTGAGTGAGGTATCCCAGAAGCAGAAAGACACACATGGTATATATTCATTCATATAGACATATAATATAGGATGAACCTACTAAAATCTATACACATAAAGAAACTAATCAAGAGGGAGGACTCTGGCTAAAATGCTCAGTCCCCAACCAGAAAGGCAAAGCAGATGGAGATCAGAAGAAGAAGCAAACAGGAAACAAGTTAGGAGATTGTCACAGAGGGCCTCTGAAAGGCTCTGCCTTGCAGAATATCAAAGCAGATTCTGAGACTTATGGCCAACTGTTGGGCAGAGTGCATGGAATCTCACGAAAGATGTGGGAAATAGTAAGATACGGAGAGGACAGGAGCTCCACAAGGAGAGCAACAGAACCAAAAAATCTGAGCACAGGGGTCTTTCCTGAGACTGATACTCCAACCAAGTATCATGCAAGGAGAAAACCTAGAACCCCTGCACAGATGTAGCCCATGGCAGTTCAGTGTCCAAGTGGGTTCCATAGTAATGGGAAGAGGGACTGCCTCTGACATGACCAATTGACCTGCTCTTTGATCACCTCACCCGGATGGGGGAGCAGCCTTACCAGGCCACAGAGGAAGACAATGCAGCCACTCCTGATGAGAATTGATAGACTAGAATCAAAAGGAAGGGAAGGAAGGCTTCCCCTCTCAGTAGACTTGGGGAGGGACATGCGTGGAAAAGGGGGGGAGAAGGTGGGATTGGGAGGGAAGGAGGGAGGGTTTTATGGGGGATACAAAGTGAATAACGTGTAATCAATAAAAAATAAATTAAAAAAAGAAAGAAAAAATTTAAAATTTTATGCACATCCAAGGTCTGTCAGCAGGGTCAATAGTCAGCCCACAGAATGGAAGAAAATATTTGCCAGCTGTACTTCACACAAGAGTTAGTATCTAGGATATAAAGAACCTGTACAAATAGAATGGCCTCAAAATAAAACTGCCAATCAATAAAGGGGCTAATGAGATGAACACAAGAAATACAAATTTTGAGCAATAAATATTTTTAAGAGATTTGACATCTTTAACCATGAGAAAATGCAAATTAAAACCACTTTGGACTCCCATCTCACCTCAGTCAAAATGGCGACTGTCATAAAAAATGGTGATAAGTATTTGGGAATAAAGATCCCTTATTCACTGCTGGTAGAAATGTAAACCAGCACAGCCAATATGGAGGTTTCTCAAACAAATTAAAAATAGAACTACCATAGATACCACTCCTGGACATATACTCAAAAGATTCTATTTACCATAAAAACAGTTGAATATCCATGGCCAGATTAGTCATAATAACAAAACTATGGAAAAATCCTAGATGTCTATCAATAAATAAATGGATGAAAATATGGTATACATATTAGATTTTATTCAATAATAAAGAAAAATAAATAACAATTTTTCAGGAAAACAAATGCCCTTGAAAAGTAATGTAATAATAAGTGAGGTGACCCAGACTCAAAGACTAAGTTTTCTCTCTCATGTGCATATCATAACTTTTAATGCCTTTATTTGTGTGTATGAATGGTTGTGAGAGTTACCATAGGCTGTGAAACTAGATGGGGGACCATGAGAGGAGAAGATATATTCAGGAAGTTCAGGGAGAGCAAACAGACACACATCTAATGAAAGTAGGAAGGATAATTTTGGAAGTAAAAAGCTACAGAACATTGAAAAGCAAAGAAAAAGGAGAACAGAGAAGCAACAAAAACAAATTTCACTTGAAAATTGCCCCAATTAAATAAAATATCGTGTGTGCTCATAAGAATATTTTTAAACTCTCTATCACTTTAACTAAGTAATTTAAGTGATTTTCTTTAATTAAAAAATACAGTCCTAAGGTAATGTCTATAAACAAACAAACAAATCAAGAGTGACACAGGTATACTCGCAGCTACTCAGGAGGCTGAGGCAGGGACATTGCTTGAATGCACATGTTCTGGGCTATAGTGTGCCATGTGATACGGTATATTCAGCATTAATCTGGTGACCTCTAGGAGAAAAGGGACCACCAGGACTCCTAAGAGAAGGTGGACCAGTTCAGGTCAAGAAAATAAGAAAATAATTGGTCTGGGGAGAATGTAAGTGTGCATAGCTAAGAAAGGATATTTTCAAAAAGGAAGTAGGTTTAGTGCAATAGACATGAGAAGAATGGTTTTTCTAAGTGAAAAGATGACAGTGTGCAATATAAAGATTTGAAAGATGAAAAACAACTAAGACATGTGAACATAAAAAGCTAAGTAAGAAAAATATGAACTAAAATTACGTAAACTAAAATATGAATTGTAGATCTGAGACAGAATCAAGAATTATAATGAATGTGACCTTGAATTTGATGTGTGGGGCATTTCCTCTTGCCAGACTTTCATTTTTATGGACAAAATCATATTATCCATTTCTTCTGAGACCAGAGATCTGTACTGGAAAGAAGCTGATGTGAGAATTAATCATCAATTTCTTGATGCAGTCTTTAGACTTAGAAAGATAATATTTAAAAGAATGATTTGTTTTCATTTTAAGGACTGTCTTCAGAATTCTTTGTGGTGAGATGAACCCTTTTCTCCTGACCATTTCTTAGGCAGATAGTGTGAAAAAAAATGAAAGGATTAGAGTTGGAGGAGTGAAGGATTTGGATCAGAAACATGTCCAAAAAACTGTAAAAATAGCAAGAAAAAAATGAGCAGTGTGGGTTCCCCACTAGAGGAGAATGCCATTAAAAATGGAATGCATGTGAGAAATAATTTAGGCAAAAGAAGCTGTATGCTGAAGATGAGCAATGACACTCACAAGTAGTGAACAGCAACAGCAGCGTCAGTGCTGCGGCTACTAATAGCTTCTCATAAGCTAGCCCCTGCGGTGAATGGTTTTTATGTGTTGAGTTATTTTGTTCTAACTGTAATACCCTGATGTGAGCATCATTATAACCACTTTATGAAGGAAATTTTTGAGGCACTGTCAGGGATGATCAGAGCCAGTTGTCACAGATGAAGTCTGGCTCCACACTTTTCTTTTTAATTACTTATACTTGAAGGTTCCAGGAAAGTTGCAGAGCCATCAAGTCTACTGTCAGATTACTCTTCTCTGAACTGCCATGGTATCCACGTTTGGGAAATAAGGAGTTACTGAGCTACATAAGGACAAGGTGACTGGGTTATGAAATTACAGGCAGATGGATGGAATCCAGAACTATTTTGAAATTACATAGGATTTCATGGTGGCTAAAATGAGTCAATGGTGACTCAAACATAAATAGGCTTTTCTGTGCAGAAAAGGACTGTGTCATTGACAGCTAGTAGAAATGAATCAGTGAGTGAGTAGTGGGTAAAAGGTGCTGATGAATTTAACCTTAATAATCCAAGGAGAAAACTCTATAAACATTTAGAAACACTGCAGCACTATCACAAGACTGAAAATGGAGACCAGGGAATTTTTGGAAAGAGTAGCATAACTGAGACTATTGAAATTATTACTTTTTAATCTTGTCCTTAGTGAGTGAAATAGTAAATGAATGCTTAAACCCTGCTTTATTCCACAGAAAAATTAAGTTTATAATAAAAGAACACTAAATGATTATTATTAGTATTTTAATCTTGTGTTTAACCAAATTCATTTATTTTTAAATAAGTCTCCCCCTTTTTAAAAATAAAATGATTTCATCTTTTCTTCAGTCCATATACAAGGTCTAATCTTTGGACTAAAAGATACTCATTTTAATGGTTTGTTCTTATTGTTTCATTTCATTTTACAGTTCTCAGAATTGGAGTGGTTACCAGTTGTGACTTAAGTTCATGTGATGTGTCTTCCCTTGCTTTATTTGAGAGTTCAAATGCTAAAAAAAAAAAAAAAAAAAACAAAAAGTAATGGCTTTTTATATTCACGTTTCAAATGATGTATGTACATATATTTCCCCAGAATGTAATGTGTTTTATTCTTTTTCTTTTCCCATTAAAATACATCAACCGTAGCGGAAAGCCACCTGTATCAATCTTTTTAAAAAACTCTGTGTTATTTGGGGTGTTTAGGCCTCTACCTCCCTTCCACCAAGCCCCCAATTTAAGTAGAAGAGAGAGAAGGTTAGTGGGTAGAGGGGCCCAGACCCCTTTACTTCTCCCGGCTAGTTAGGGTCACGGGGTTCTTTCAGGGCTCCAGACCAGTCTCTGTCAACCACAGCACAGCTAGCAGTGTCCTCCACGCTGCTGCACCCCAAGGCCTTTCTCTCTGTCTGTCTGCTCCAAACCACCACAGTGTCTCTGGTCTCTGGTCTCTTCAAACTGCTCCATGCCAACACCGAACATCACCACACGCACCTTCTCTTCTCCTCCTCAGCTCTCATATTTGTACTCAGAGTACTGGAGCACGCTCCTCTCCCTGCCACACATGGAAGGCCTTTACCAGCTGGCAAAGATCACACCCCCAACGAGACAATTAGCAGGTGCGGACAAACTATAGCACAACTAAAATCCCACACTTGGGATTAACACAAATATATAATTACGTAACTGACTTTACAAAGAAACCAAAACTTCCATTACAATCAACAATGGCTACTTAAAAAGCAAAATAAAACCGTATTAGCTGTACATGACGGACCCTAGTACGTAATCCCATCATTCTAGTAGGCAGAGGCAAGCAAATCTCTGTGATTTCGAAGGCAGCATGTTCTACAAAGCGAGTCCAGGACATCCAGGGCTATACAGAGTACCCTGTCTCAAAAAAAGAAATATTTAATCACAAGTTTGGAAATAAGTTTTTTCTCCTCCAGCATCTAGGAAACTAAATAAATAGTTATAGCTTTGACTTAAATAATAATAATTATAGTGTTTAAACGAAGTAAGAAAACAGTAGATAAAAGTAAACAATATTTTTTATTCTTTTTTAGTTAACATTTAGTTTAAGCACAGTTTAATTTGAATTTTTGTCATTTCCTAAGACAGTATTTGGGCTGCCAGTAAGTCTTTCTGAGTTGGACTGTTAGTACGCTGGCACCGATGGCCTCTCTCAGCAAGCCTGACAATGGTGCATCTCAGCTCTGGCTTCCTCAGTGCATCTTAAGCTTTTCTTAGCAGTCCATTACCTTGGTGCATATAGAGTAGAATCTGAGGTTTGGTAAATAAAAAAAGGAAGGGCTAGAAGCTACATGAACATAGTATTATCACTTTGTAAGATGTCAACCATGAGGAAAGAGAAGTATGGACTACATAAGTACTCTCTTCTGGTTCTTCAGTGTTTTAAATTTAAGAGTATCGTAAATGAAAAGACCTGTGAACTTTCTGTTTTGCTTTGTTTTTGTTTTTTTTATGCTCAGTCCTGATATTCTGTTAACTCCTAGTCCTAATCTATCTGACACAAAATGAAATTTCTCTGGCTAAGGCTGAAAGCAGTACTAGTGTATGGGTATGAATATAATTTAGAATTAAGTTTGACTACGCGCCCATTTAGCAAAACTTCAGTAATAGATTTCTCCCTAAGTTCTGTGACCTTTCCAGCCATAGACTTTCGTGAAAGTTTAAAGTACCAAGCCATACAGCAAATCCCCAAAGAAAGCAGTTGGTTACTACAAACACAATCATGCCACTATTGAACCAGTGGGAATACATTGCCTGACAGGTTAGTATTGTAGCTTTCAGAATCTATAGCTAGGTAAGAGTGTTATGACTTTCTCTCCTAGTAACCTGAATAATGTGCTCTGGCACTGTGAATGCTAGTCGGCAGGAAAGTAGCTTCCAGATCAGCTCCAGCCTAATTTCTCCTCCTCCTGTGGTGGTATGGTCAGCAAGAGTGTCTTCTTATCAAGTTTGGGTAGACCCAAGAGCAAAGACAATAGCCTGTTGTCTTAAAAGCCTCTGGAGTCTCCCTGGTCAATAATTCTCAGAAGCTGTTACATACTGGGACTCCTGCTCTTGGCACTAGGATTTCTACCTGTGGCTCCTGGTGACATATAAAGTAGCAGTTTCTCTATATCTTTTCATATACTCGTAGTTTCGTTTTACCCTTCTCCCCACCTCCTCCCCATCCATCCAAGATCAATACTTTGTATTGCTTGTATTCTGCCCTCTGTACCCTGCCCTCTTTCACACCATATGAGTTTTCACTATGCCCCTCCCCCGAAGCTCTCCCAAAGCTCTCCCATTGCTTCCTGACCTCTACAGATACTTGCCCCAGGTTAAACGCAGCAATCTGAAAGTTCAAAGCTAGGACTCGACTTACAGCCTTCCATGTTACTAGGCGGGGTTCTGTGCTTAGTAAAATATTTTTCAGTTTCATCGACTCGCCTGCAAATGTATGGTTTGACTCTTCCATTACACAACGCCATTGTGCACAGAGTTTAAATTATATGTTCTCTATTTTGTGGCAATATAGGGAAATTCTTGTCTTACACAGAATCAAAATCCTGAGATGTTACATTTGTGTGTGTGTGTGTGTGTGTGTGTGTGTGTGTGTGTGTTTTCTTTCAGAACACTGTGAATCAAAGATGCTCTGAGAGCACAGTATTGGGCAGCCTTCCCACCATACCTGCTTCTTCTTGCAACACAGACCCCAATCTGCCTTACAAGGGGAACCCCAAGGATAGCTCTGGCCAATGAAAATGAGTAGGATCAACAAGCCCAGGGCATTCACGTGTTAGGACAAACACCCTCAAATTCCTCTCAACTATAGTGGCCGGCAGCACAGGCTGCTCTGTAATCATAGAACCCACGGAGAAAGCTGAAATCCGTGACCCAAAGAAGAAATTAAGCATTGTCATAAGCTCTGAGATTTTAAAGTGGTGGTTCTACCACCATGTATCATGCTCTGTTACAATCAATATAACAGGATTGCTCTGTTGCTGTTTTATGTGCTGTTCTCTAGTTCCTCTGTCAGTTGGTCTCCTCATTGTTTTATTTTCATCATTCAACAGTCTGATATTTCCATTTTTTCATATTTCATGAATTCTTATGAGACTTTAAAAAAACAGGTGAGAAGTGTGGCAAAATAATGGACTTGTACGAATAATGAGAAAATGTGTGTGTAAGAGTCGGTTGTCCTGGTTAAAGTGAAATTATCTTTTGATGAGAAAGAACGCTTATGTAAGGGGACTAGAAGCTGCACTTCCAGAGAGAACGGCCAGAGGGCGCATGGAGTTTAGCATAAAGTCACGATAACCTTTGGCCATTTAGTACCTGGACAAAGAAGGGGATATTTATCATCCACAGATTTTGCTCTGAGTTTTTAATTTCTTATTTTCTCATATTTAAGACTCTGGAAATTCATAAATTCATATTTATTGGATGTTTTTAATTCAAGGTCTAGTATTTTTTTTAAATATGTTGCTGATATATAACATTTCATGCTAAAATCTCAGAATTCAAGATCATTTTAATCTGGGTTTATGGGATCTCACACCGGACGATTTGTGTGTGTGTGTGTGTGTGTGTGTGTTATAAGGTGCTGAGAATTACAGTGACACATTCTAAGCAAGCATTCTGCCACTGAGCTGTACCCTCAGTCTGTGGAACTGTTTTTCAATTCTGATTCCTATCCAAACATGCTCAATGTTTTCAATATTTATGACTGCTTTTCTCAAAAGTAGTATTTCTTGACTTCCAGTTCCTGAGAAGGACATGCTAAGTGGCCACATTCTTAATCAGGTGACTTAGTGTGAGATAACACATTCATAGCTGGTGGCATTTTAGGTTATTTACCTTGTTTAACTATATTGACTGGCTGAAACACCAATATCAAGGCAGTCGTCAGGGATGAGTGTGACAGTGTTACCAAAAATTTGAGGATAAAGGACTGAGCCCTGGCATCCCCAGCAAGCTAGGCTCAGTGACCTGTCCCCAGTGTGCCGATTAAAGAGACTAATAATAACAATGGCCGAGAAGGGAGACTTATTCAATGTAAGGTGAGGTTCTGGCCATCACTGAGACATCATGATCTTGGCACCTATCTATCTTGAACACATGTGTGCGTGTGTGTTTGTGTACAGGTGAATGGGTGTGCACGCACATGTGCATGAGGATAAGTTTGCGTATGTGTGTCTGTGCTTGCGGAAGGCACAGGTCAGTGTCAGGTGTCCTTGGTCAGGTTCTGCTTTATTTTTTAGAGTCAGGGCCTCTGCCTGACCCTGGAGCACACAGACTCACCTCAGCTGGCCATGAAGCTCCAGCAATTTGCCTGTGATGACTCCCCTATCCCTGGAATTACAGGTATATGCCACAATAAGAGGTGTGTTTACATGAGTGCCGGTGCTCCAAATTTGTACCCTCAGGCTCATGCAGGAGGTGCTTTCTACAAAGCCCTCACCTCATAGCATCTCCTCCCCTGACAGGATGGTGACTGGGTCAGCTGGAGCTAAAAAAGATTCCAGGCCACAATTCCACAAGCAGCTCCCATCTCAAGCCTGGGCTGGTTAGCTTTATGTCAACTTAACACACTCTAGAGTCATCTGAAAAGATGGAACCTCAGTTGAGAAGATGCCTCTATAAGATCTGGCTGTAGGCAAGACTGTAGGGCATTTTTTAAACCAGTGATTGATGGGGGAGGGTCTACCCCATTATGGGTGGTGCCATCCCTAGGCTGGTGGTCTTTTCTTCTTCAGGAAAGCAGGCTGAGCAAGCTATGAAGAGCAAGCCAGTAAGCAGCATCCCGCATGGCCTCTGCATCAGCTCCTGCCTCCATGTCTCTTCCCTGTTTTAATTCCTATCCTGACTTCCTTCAATGATGAATAGTAATGTGAAAGTATAAGCCAAGTAAACCTTCTCCTTCCCAATGTGCTTTTTGGTCATGGTGTTTCATCACAGCAATAGAAACCCTAAGACAAGTTGGTGCCAAAATTGTGGGTATTTCTGTGACAAACTTGATCCTGTTGTTTTGGTGAGGACTGTAGAAGGACTTTGAAACTCTATTTGAGAAAAGCCATTGAATGTTCAATTCAGTAGGAAGACAAGAATGTTGAGGGCAGTGCAGATGATGGGGGCCTGGCTTGCTAAGTTTCGGGGAGATGTTTAAAGATTCTATAGTGACCATGTGTTATTTTGAATTACGATTCTGTGGTTCTGATTAGCTGGGCTGAAGAATCAGCTATCATTAGTAAGATACCAGAACCATTAAAACAAAACCTTTGCTTTGCTGGGATACTCCATGCTGGTCTGCTAGAGCTGAGAATTTAGCCATGATTAAGAAGAAACCAGCATTGTTAGGGTGAATTCTTCTGGGAAGTATTTCCTAGGGGTTAGCACTCTGAAGCTGTGTTTCAGAAATGGCCAAGATTGTACCTTGTGTTGGCAGCTGAAATTGGCGGTTTAAAAACCTCCAAAGTGGTACTGGGTTTGAAGGCATGAGGGCTTCATGGAGAGCAGCTGAGGCTTAGCACTGGGAGAGGTCAAGAAAGGCTATCAATGATGGCACAGCCTCAGTGGCAGTTGAAGGGGCCATACAGAGAAGTTGAGGCTTGGCACCATGAAGGGAGACTACGAGAGACTATTGGTGAAAGTGTAGCCAACTTGCAGCAGAAGACCCCAGCATTTTGTAGATGCCAGTACCATGGGTTTACTGGCAAGAGCAGTAGCAGCACCAGCCTGAGCCTAGAAGAAAAGCTGTGTATGCTGCAGAGGGCAGAGCCAGAGAAGTGACCCAATGGAGGAGCACAGAAGACTGTGAGTAAATCCCTGACATTTGATGTTGAGGCAAAAGTTATTCATACTTTTGGAGTTTGGTTTTGCTTTGCTTTTATTGTGACTGTTCTGTGGTTCTTCCCTCTTGAAGTAAGAAAATATTTTATTTGTTTTTGATTTTACAGAACTCCACAGCTGAAAGATGTTGAATTTTAAAAGATATTGATATTTTAAAGAGACTGAATGTTTTTAAGTGTTTGAATTTTTAAAGACTATAGGACTTTTAAATTTTGGATGTTTATACTGTAATGTTGATATTAAAATGTAATCTTGAGAAGAACAATAAACAAAAGATTATGTCTTGCCCGCATTGTGCTTGTGTGTTAAGATGACAAGGGGTCAGTTTGCTGGTTAGTTTTATATCAGCTTGACACAAGTTAGATTGACTCATCTGAAAGGAGGGAACTTTATAAGATCCTGCTTTTCCTGGTCTGATGGTCCTGTGTTCTATAACAAAGATATCAAGGCACGAGCCTATGGTCAACCTAGTGAAGACTCGAGACATGTAACTATGCAGGGCTCTGGTGGGGTAGCATCCCAGAGCAAATAGGTCAGTAGAGAACACTTCGCTGATGGTTTCTAGCATCTCACATAAGCCTCCCGCCCTATCTTAAGTCTATATAACCCAGACAACTAGAAAAGAAAACAAAAATTTAGATTAAGGAAGGCAATGCAGTATAAAATCTTGCTTGCATTGTTAAGATAGCATCTAAGTGTTTGTTCTTCAGTTGTTTAGTTGGATCTTACAGTGCTGAGGATAGGACACAGAGCCTCATGAATGCTAGGAAAGTGCTCTGCTGCCAAGCTACAGTCCCAACCCTAAGGTTGATCTTCTCAATTAACCTCTTCAATACAATAATGACATCTTCTTGAAAAATGTTTTCCCTCAGGTCTTATAAAATCATGCACGTGAATATTGTACCATTTGCCATTGAATACACGTATACATGGTATAATGATTATACCAGGTTAAATGTACTAATGTCTCCAGATATTCATTATCCCCTGGTGGTGATGGTGATTGTGCTGGTCTTGCAAATCTCTCTTCCAGCTCTTTGAACTGAGTAGTATATTCCTGTCATCTGTAGTCATGTAACTCTGCAATGTACACCAGAGACTGTAACTTGTTCTATGTTAGTCAACCTTTCCTTTTTCTTTTGCCACCCACTCAATGGTCATTTTCTCCCTTCATAGCTACAGACTTGCTTGAAAAATGAATTTGAGGTGAAGTGCTGGC
Organism: Pachyuromys duprasi; assembly: GCA_028658305.1. NCBI lineage: Eukaryota > Metazoa > Chordata > Mammalia > Rodentia > Muridae > Pachyuromys > Pachyuromys duprasi. The sequence goes on along the minus strand of JAQQSO010002146.1, from coordinate 1,692 downwards.
CTAACCTTTTCAGGCTACACTAAGAAAATAATGTAAGCTTATGAACAGCAGAAATTTCTTTCTCACAGATCAAACAGTTGGGATATCCAAGAACAAGGTGCTGTTAGTATCTGATTATACTTACTTCCTGGCTCGCACATGGCTCCTTCCTGTCATGTCCTCACATCATGGAACTCTGGTGTCTCTTTATAACAAACATCAGTGCCTTTCAGAAGGACCCAATCACTCCAGACCTGCCTCTAAATATTATAGCATTAGCGGTCGTCTCAAACATATGTGTTTAGGGGCTGAGGACACACAATTTTTCACTCTGGAGCAGCTACTGTGACATATCCTCTTAATAATCAACTTGTAAAAAGCAACTCTTTATTGCTGAGCATGTACACATGAAACCACAGGCAGGTAAGTGGGTAGCCCAATAAATTTGCACAAAGTAAGCCACTTGCCCCAAATTAAGACACAGAATACCCATACCCATACACACAGAGTTCCTTCACACATTTCCCTGGCTTGCTTCTTTAAAGGAAATGACTGTCTTGAATTCTGTCACAGTTGGTTAGTTTTTCCTAATTTTTGAACTTTATAAAATAAAGTCATGGAAGTATCTGTACTTTGTGTTTGATCCCTAGTTCAGCCTCAAGTTTAAGGATTCAGCCCTCTGCTCATGCGTATGACAATAGTTCATTGATTCTTATTATTGTACAATTTCTATAGTATTGAAGACCAAGAAAAAGCTCTGTGTTCATGAGCTTCCTGCTGCTGTGATGAAATGCCTGTGGCAAATCAACAAAAACAGAGCAAATAATGACCATGATAGAGGAAACTGCAATGCCCAAACTACCTGATTTACTCCAGATTCCAAAGCTTAAGGAAGAAGAATGCCGAATTGGACTTGTGATTTCAGACCTGCTGTCCCACCCAGAACACTGCTTACTATTCCCTGTGAATAGGATGTGAGTCTGTTCCAAATGTGCCCTAGCATCCTTTTGGGACTATATGGCTACTCCTCTCTGGATCCAAGAACATAGAGTGTAAAAAGTGAGCAATGAATTGGAATTCCCCCATATAATACAATTACATTGCATTCTTCACTGTGTAGTGTGTTAGGGTTCTCTCAGGGAACGTAACTGATAGGATATTCTCCGGGAGTGCAGTAATGGCTCTTTTGTGACAGAAGGACCAAAAATCTGGAAACTGTCCAGTCTGCAAGGCTGTATGTCTCAACAATCCCAATCTGATTCCGGAGCCTTGGAGGATTCCTGGAGGGCCATTGATCTTCAGTCTATGTTGGAATCCCAAACAAGTACTGGCTAAGAATTGCCTTAGGACAGATGAACTTGCCAATGAGAGCAAGAACAAGCAGACAAAAACCAAAGTTTTCTTCTTCCATGCCCTTTTTTTGTGGGCTGCCACCCAGAAGCTGTGGTCCAGGTTTGCGGAGGGGCGGTTCTTCCTGCTTCAAATAATCTCATTAAGAAAATTCCCGGGGGACGGATCCAAGATGGCTGCCACGAGAGAACACTGTATCTGAGGAGTAGGAGAGCAGAAACAACGCAGCGACCAGGAGACTGAACTCTGGGACCTAAAACGCCAGCATTGTGAGTGCCAGGTGAGCGGAACTCCTACGGTGAGAAAATCAAGTGGGAAAACCCTAGGGACACCCAGTTATTACCTGGAGAAATTTCCCTGTGA
>JAQQSO010002145.1:0-14637 GCA_028658305.1 Pachyuromys duprasi | reverse complement strand
GCAGGTCATGTCATGGAAAGGTGTAGCTAGGTCTCAACCAATGGGCATAACAGTGACTCATTGCACATTGTAAGAAAGCTCACCAGCTAAAGAAACTAATCAAGATGGAGGACTCTTGCTGAAATGCCCAATCCATATCCAGAAGGGCAAAGGGGATGGACATCAGAAGAAGGAGAGGGCAGTGCATGGGTCAGGAGCCTGCACAGAGGGCCTTGGAAGGGCTCTGCCCTGCAGACTATGGAAGCAGATGTTGAGACTTATGTCCAACACTTGGGCAGGGTGCAGGGAATCTTATGAGGGGAGTGGGAAATAGTGGGATCTGGAGAGGACAGAAACTCCACAAGAACAGCAACAGAACCAAGTGGTCTGAGCACCAACAGGACCAAGTGGTCCTGAGACTTATGGTCCAACCAGGTACCATGCATGGAGGTAGCCTAAGACCTCTGCACAGGTGTGGCCCATGGTAGTTCAGTGTCCACGTGGATTCCATAGTAATGGGAACAGGGACTGTCTCTGACAGGAACTGATTGGCCTGCTTTTTGATCACCTCCCCCTGAGGAGGGAGCAGTCTTACTGGGCCACAGAGGAAGACAATGCAGCTGCTCCTGATGGGACTTGATGCACTGGGATCAGAGGAAAGGAAAGGAGGACCTGCTCTAAAAAGGAGGTGGTTTTGGGGAGGGACATGGATGCAGAGGGTGGAGGAAGGGAGGGATTGGGACTGGAGGAGTGAGGGAACTACAGGGGTGAATAAGGTGTAACTGATAAAGAATTTAATAAAAAAAAGATAAAATAAAAAATAAATGACAAAAATATAATAAATATAATAAAGTTGTTTTTTTAATTAAAAAAAAGAAAACTCACCAGCGAGCAACTTCAGCAGAAAATGAGTAGGTAAGCACATAGATATATCAGCCATACCCCTACCCAATGACCTGTAGACACAACAGTATGGATGGAATTTAGGGAAAAGCTCCCTCTTGCTGCCAAATGACAAATCTACCAATAGCTTATATTATTACTGAGCAAATGTGTTAACTCCAGTCATCTGAGGGATTGCCCATCCTGCCATGGTGAAGGGGCAGAAATACATAGCACTCAAAGCATGGCTCTGCTTTGTGTCCATGACATTTGTAATACAAGCACCGTCAAAAGGCCTAATGATATTGAATTTACCACATATTCCAAACAGAAATTTTCTGGCAATGCTGGACTCCACAGCAAATAAAGCACTGCAGTATACTTGTGTTACTGAAGCCATCCATCCTGTAACAGCTGGCCTGCTTCTGTAATTCTCTTTATATTGAGGCTAACTGTGATTGAAAAGAGTATATAAGAAGACAGTTTGATAAGGGCAGGCTGCTGGGATCTCTACTGTGAATTCCCAAGCCTGGCATAAAATGCAGTGACCCCAAATCTCCTTCCTTTTACAGGCTGCCAGTTCAAGCTTAGCCAAAACAGCAAGGCAAAGCCGTTTAAGGTGGCATGGAAGTGGAGCAGCAATGATACTTTATGAAGCTTGTTGTAACTCCAGGGGAAATTCAGTTGCAGAAATGAGGGTGGGTGCCAGATGTCACCACTACCCACACCTCTGCTGAGCTCAAAGCCCAGCTATGAATGCTGCTGAGTGACAGCCCATAGCCCAGCATCAGACAACAGCATTTGAAACCAAGGAGTCAACAGCCTGCTGTGAGCCTCTGGCTCCAGCTTCCTGCTCCATACCAGCCGCAGGTGGACCTGTCTGTTGACAAAGTGCATCACATATCTTAGCATGCTGATCTCTCTTTCAGCACCGCTGCTCTGTTACAGTTCAAAATTCCCGTGGCTGAAACCAAATGGAGATGAAGCTCTTCTTGAATAAGTGGTTGAGGGGAGAAAGAATTCTCTGACACTCAATATTGAGACTGAGATTTCTTCTTGTCTTGTATGTAAATGAACACCTGTTTACTTTGTTGGTAAAACATACTGTCATTCCTATTAGAAAAAAAGAAATATGCTGACAAATGGAATACAATGAAGTGCAACAGGTAAAAAATGACTATATATATATATATATATATAGTTCATATATATTTTGTATCTCTGTATATCTACAACTGAGAACAATATTCTGAAGAAGATATTACGTCTAAGTTATTGGATCAAAAATTGAGCACCTCTTTGAATCAGCTCATTTGTTTGTGTGTGTGCACATGTGTATGTGTGTGTGTGCACATTCACACCCTCCTGTGTAATAGCACACATTGCTTGACATCCTGCTCACATGCTGTATGCATGTTTTATGTGATTGCTTTTATTCTAGTGACATTGTTTCCAGCAAAGTGTTTACATTGGGTTAATGCTGAAGTGAAGATAGAGCACAAGACCTGCAGGGAATGATATAACTGGGATGTCAAAAGAAAATGCTTATAATGAAACAAAGAGCCATTCTGAACACGTCATTTTAAGAAATAAATGCATTCTTCTAGTCATAAGAGAAAAACAATTCTTTACCCTGACTTAGAAATCACATTAAATTACTCTATTTATACATCAGGAAGACGTCACAGGATGTCCATTAGCATTTATATATGAATATATATGTATATATATATACACACACACATATATATGTGTGTATTTTGTATGTAAGGTAGGCAATGTTTAAAGCAAAAGAGTAAAGCATTAGGAAAGGTTGAAAGTGGTACTGTGTCCTCTTTTTGCCAACAGGGAATCTGAGGAGCTGAAAGTAAGTGCCTAGTATAAAGGTTTTTGTTGTTGTTGTTTTCTTTGTTTTTATATAGTCTATGTGGGTCAATTCTGTGATAGACTAACACACGCAAAAAAAATCTCTTGCCAAAACTACCAGATTAGATCCTCTACAATAAAAGTTATTTTCATAAAAAATTAAATTTATTGTCCATTTCATTTAGATTTTCAAATGTTGTGGCATATAGGCTTTTGTAGTAAGACCTAATGATTGTTTGGATTCCCTTGGTTTCTGTTGCTATGTCCTGCTTTTCATTTCTGATTTTGCTGATTTGGATAGTTTCTCTCTGCCTTTTAGTTACTTTGGCTAATGGTTTGTCTATCTTGTTGATTTTTCTCAAAGAACCAGCTTTGGTTTCATTGATTCTTTGAATTTGAATTGTTTGTTTATTTACTTATTTGTTTCTAATTTATTGAGTTCAGCTATGAGTTTGATTATTTCCAATCTTCTACTCTTCTTGTGTCTTCATCTTTTTTTTTTCCCCTAGGGATTTTAGGTGTGCCCTTAAGTTGTTTGCATGAGATGTTTCAAACTTCTTTCTGAACACACTTAGTGCTATGAACTTTTCTCTTAGCACCACTTTGTGTCTCATAAGTTTGGGTAAGTGGGGTATCAAAGCAGATGCTGAGACTCATAGTCATGGGCAGAGTGCAGAGAATCTTTTAAAAGAAGGGAGAGATAGAAAAACCTGGAGCGGACAGCAGCTCCACAAAGAGATCAACAGAACCGAAAAAATCTGGACCCATGGGTCTTTGCAGAGACTGACATCCCAAATAAGGGTGGAGTTAACCTAGACCCCCTGCTCAGATGTAGCCCATAGCAGCTCAGTCTACAAGTGGGTTTCCCTAGTAATGGGAACAAGGACTGTCTCTGACATGAACTCAGTGGCTGGTTCTTTGATCACTTTCCCCTGAATGGGGAGCAGCCTAACCAGGCCACAGAGGAAGACAATTCAGCCATTCCTGATGAGAACTAATAGATGAGGGTCAGATGCAAGGGGAGGAGGACCTCCCTTTCAGTAGACTGGGGAACATCCCCAATCTCAAGAAGCTTCCTTGCAAGATGAAAATGTTTCAACTCAAAGTAAAAGCTGCACAATGCCTTTTTTCATAGAATGTAGTCATTTTTTTAAATTATAGTCTCTTAGGTAAATTATGTGCTTAGGTAGTTAAATATATATTATATATAATATACATTTACCTTTTAATAGCCAAACACAAACAAAATGGATTTTTTCAGAATTTTAAAATGCAGAAGCAACACAATTCAAGTTTCTAACCACATAATTCCTCAGTTAGTTAACAGTTCATATTTTGAGTGGGTACATGCCATTGTTAATAAACTGATTTTGTACAAATACTATAGCTTAATGATGAAACATTTACTAGGCTAAATATCCGAAATGGTTCAAATTGCTGATGCATAGTACTTATATAACACTGAGAAAATACATTATTTTAAGCATATATATTTTATATCCTGCTTGAAATTCTGAGCTACGTCTCTAAATTGAGCCTATTAAACTACAACCTGCAGAAATGTGGTCCCCTCACTGAGCTCTCTTCTCAATTGTTGCTTATATTCTTCGATAGCAATTGGTATTTGGCAGCTATGTGATTGACATGGAAACTTGACCTTTCAAGAAGTTATTTTTCAATTTCTGAATAAAACAGTTTTAATATACCCTTTCAAAACATGATGTGTCACTACATGTAAGCATATAAATGCACAAATCTCACAAACATTCAAGTATTTTCCAGAAACCCTGGAAACTGACCTTAAAATCTTACTAAAAACTTTTTGCAGACAGCCATACTCACTTTAGCTCAAATTGTACTGACTAGTCACAAAGAGTCCACAGATCTTACTTATGTCACTGCATACTGTTATCACAAGTAGAAGCAAGTGACCAATGGTAATCTTCCTCCCCAGGGTTGAAAATTTAGAAATATGTGGAAAAGGTTTCCTACTTAAAAACATCCACATTCTCATAAACAGAGTATGCAATACTCTGTGAATGTTGTGTTGAACTTCTAATACATTATAAAGAGATAAATTTTAATATTATGAACTGAGTTGTATTGAAAAAAATAAAGTTTACTTGTTGTCAAAAATTTAATAATTGAAACCCAGAGTTTATACATAGATTTTTTTCATTTTTAAAATATCTATTTATGTATGTGTGCATGCTTGTGGGATTCTGTGAATTTATGCATATCTATATGAGCAAGGAGGCCTGAAGAGAAACTCAGATGCCTAATAACTGCAGTTATAGGTATTTTACCATGTTCGATTCTGACGCAGCAATTGCTCTTAACTAGTGACATAAGCAGTGACTCTCACCAGTCCCTGTACTTGGATATTTTATATCTGTGGTTGATTGATTTCTATTGGTAACAACTAAGACCAAACGTGTAAAACCATTTCTTATGCATAATACAAATAGATACAATATACACTTATATTGATTTTTTTCTTATATCCTCTGCAAGTTCCCACTGCTGAGCTGCTGTTCAGATACCCTCTCTGCAAGTAAACTGGAGGAAATTCTTCCGTTAAAATTTATGATGATAAATGAAATGAATAAGAAAACTGAGAGGGACTTCTAAGCGAAATTGTAAGTTTAACAACACAAGACCTATCTGCAAAAGAAAACAATAAAAAGAGAAAGGAAAACAAAGCATAAACTGTGACAACAAACGTAACAGTATATATCTGTTTACCTTTTTTTTTTTTGTCAATTTGACACAAACTAGAGACATCAACTGAGAAAACATTGTAGTCAGACTGGACTGTAGATGAGCCTGTCAGGCACTTTTCTTGATTATTAATAATGTGAGAGGTTTTAGGTCATTGTTGGTGGTGTCATAAATGGGCAGGCATGCCTACACTGTATAAGAAAGAAATCTAAGCAAACCAGGAAAGTAAGCCAGCATGCATCATTTGTCTATGGCTTCTACACATGATTCATTTTGTGCAAATTCACACAGATAATGAAGCAAGAGTATTCTATACTTAATAGCGGGTATGTGGGCCAGTGTGCTAATAAGAACAAAATTTTCAATATCTGAAGTTCATATGATTTGAAATGGAAAATACTATAAACAATATAATTGACATAATCGTCCTGAAACTACTTAAGCAAAAATCAAGCAGAACAGTATTCATAGAAATAGTTTTGAATCTGTGAAGTTATCATCAGAAGGTATAGTTATTTATGTGGTAAAACATGTGATGTTTTTTTTTATACTAGAACATTATGATAACCTCTGAAGGTAAGAGGTCTGAAAGAGGCCTGATACATTTTAATTTCCCCTTTCATTAAAGTACACCAGCTTAACTTGTCCTTCAAGATGCTCAGTTAAGCACTATTAGAATCAAACTTTCTCAAAAGCAAAGATTCAAATGGTCTGTCTTTCTTATATTTTTTCTCAAGTTTAAGATGCCTTTAACAATGTCATAAACACTAACACAATTTCTTAAGAAAATATTAACAATATTCCACATATCAAAGCTGCATCTCGCCAGAAAGTGGTAGCACAACCTTTAATCCCAGCACTTGAGATGCAGAGGCAGATGGACCTCTGAGCTCCAGGTCAGCTTCATTACATAGTGAGTTTCAGGACAGACAAGTCTGCACAGAGAAACCTTGTCTCAAAAAACAAAACAAAACAAAACAAAATTTGCATTAGAAATTACATGCTTGAGGAAGGTATTTATGGAAACATAATTGGAACACTGGTACTACTAGAATGTATTTTAATTTCAGAGATTTTAGCTTCATAAGTTAGACTATTTTCTTTTCACTAATTAGTATAAAATCAAGCTATAGAAGAGAAACATGGTATTTTGCAGTGTCATGCTTCTAAAATAAAATCCCAATGAAAAAAAATATCTTGTAACAAAATACCAAATATATGTTTTAAAATAGACATTTTGCTATATTTAACAAATGATAAATTGGTTTAGCTACTTGAAGAGTAAAATATTTTTAAGCACAATGTGTTTAATTCAATGCATAATATAAAATAAATCACATAAAAAGTTATACTTTGGAGTAAGTAAAATATTTATAATAAAACATTTCATATTTAGAAAGCTACAAAATAAAGTTAAAATATATCATTTAGATAAATGAATTAGAGCCAGTTTCTCTTTTTTCAAACCCTATAAACATAAGGATTAGCACAAGAAATTAAACAAGGAATAAAAAATAATTCTATGCAGAATAGGTTACACTTCAAATGATGTAATATCACAGTGCTAATAAAATAAAGAAAATTTAACAAATTTTAGTCCGCCAGACTTGTATGCATCATGAGGATCCTTAACTTACTTTTCTCTCAATTTATAGGGAATGTTTAGCTCTGCAATGTGTCTGTTGAGAAAATTCAGTGGGAAGTAATAAAAATGTCTCAGAATATTCATCCATTTTCAGATTATTTTAATTTTTGCATATAATAATGTGTGGAAAGTATTTGTAATGAAACATATTTGAGAAATAAGTAATAGGATTCTAATTGGCAAAACTCATAAAATGTATTTTGCTGTATGTTGATGAGTACCGGAATTCCACAAAGTTGTTTAAATGTGTAGGCCCTCTCTGGATCCATGTGGAAATGTCACATGTGACTCCAGAAAGCGTGCCCCACATTCCAGAATAATATGTGTATCTACTTTATATGCAGTCTTTGTCCTCTCTTCCTCCCTCATCTCTCCCTTCACCTTTCTATCTCTTGCTCCCCCATTTTTTTATGTTTTCTTGAATGCATGCACACAAATAAATTAATGTAAAAGTACAAATGCATAGGGCATATTGAGCCTATGTATGAATGTGATTGCCAACAACTGAGTCTAAAGAATTTTAGTATTATTCAGTGAAACCTCTGTAGGATTTTTCATTTGGGGAAAGGAATAATTAGCAATGTTTAATCAACTGAAACATGCTAAGTGATTTTATTTTTTAATATGAATCTTTTCTCATACAACACCAAAGTTTTCCCTCCCTTCACCTCCCCACAGCTCTCCTAACCTCTTTTCCCCAGATTGACTTCCTCTCCATTTCCCTTCAGAAAAGAGCAGACATAAAAAGACAACAAAACAAGACAAAACAGGATACAAGACAATGCAAAAGTCTTCCTGTCAAGGCTGGAGAGATGGCTCAGTTATTAAAGGCTAGGCTCACAACAAAAAAAAGTGATAAATTTTATTCTAATTAATTTTATTTATATGTTAGAATAGGGTGCTACCATGAAAAACAGAATATGTTTGTGTCTATTTAAATAGTTTTCAAATTTACTTTAAACTAGTGCAGAATATGTGAGTATAGGGAAGAGGCTCTTGTGATACTCTGCCATAGTCTAAACATAGGAAAATCAGTGGACCTTGAAAGAAGAACAGCAAAGTCCCCAAATGGACTATACTATTTCAGACTGGAATGTGTGTGAGTAGGAAGAAACTGCTTTAAAAGTTTATAAGAAAATACTATGTCAGCTAAACTGCCTAGCTCTATGGCTATAATAATCAATAAAATGTACTACAGAAGCCATGAGAAAATGTAGAAATCAATTAAAATTAACTAAGGAAATGAATTAAGATATACTATCCTTTACGTGTACATGTGGTTTATAAATACTGTACAGACAGCATATTAGAAAAATGTACACTTTAAAAATTAAAGTATGTAAAATCTTTAATATAGATTAAATTTGGCAGAACATTCAATTCAGCGAGCACAATAGTGCATAGAGAAATACATTTAAATCTATTAGACCAAGATAAAAAAAAATGGAGAAACAATTGCAAACTACAGAGAAACTATAAGCTAATTTCATTATCACTTCTGGTGTGCTAATAACTTTTACTGTCAACTTATTACAACCTAGAATAGACCAGAAAGATAGTTTTACTTAGGAATTGTCTAGATCTGGTTGATCTGTGGACGTGCTTGTTGAGGTCGGTCTCCATAGGAGAAGATGCATTCTGTGTTGACGGCACTATTACTTTGTCACAGGTTTCTGAATAGGAAAGCAGGAAGACAGCAAGAAAGCAAGGATATGTTCTCTTTTTTCTTGACCGTGGACATGATGTGATAAGCTGTTTGAGTTTCTTCCTTGACTTCTCCAAAGGATAGACTGTGACTTGAAATTATAGATTGAATAATCATATCTTCCACTAAGTTGTCTGTGTCAGGGTAATAGAAATGCAACTTTTTCATCTACTTAAAGAAAGAGCAGAATGGGGGGAATTGGCATAGAAGTTAAAGCAGATTGCCTTGCCCCTTAACAATGAGCATATGTTTGTCACAGAAAGATTGGCAACCGCTTGACAGAAAGATATCTCAATGTTAAGTTTCACTTTGTGAAAACCATTAACAATTGCTGCACAAAATAGGAGTTAAGAGAGCTGAATTTCAGCAAGGCTGTGTTTTTCTGTTGTCCCTGCATCCCCATGTAGCTGTCATACAACTGTGATTAGTAATCTGAGTTCCCCATTTTCATTGAGATCTTATGCTTTCCAGCTGTTATAAGCTCTTCTCAGGACAGAATGCCCCAGAAAGCACTCCTGCCTTATCTTTCTGAGGCTTTGCTGCAACATAGGAGCCAACCTAATTTTCTTCTAATATTTTCTCACCAATTCTGATGTCAAGCTTTTCTGAAAGGCTGGTAACAAGGAGAATGGCTGGAAATGTGTTGATAATTAGTAAGCTGCATTAGAATAATGAGTCTGGTTAAGCAGGTCCTGAGATTATGCAGCTATCATGGGTACTATGGACTCTCATTCTTTGTTTTGAAATAAGTAGAGGAAGTACAGGTGATGTCATCAGAACACAGCAGGAATATGACTATATCAACTCAAAGCTTTCAAATATAATAGGAGTGAATTAACTATAATATAACTATAATAATAAATCATACTGGATTTTTGAACAATATTTTAGGAAGCAAAAAATACCCATAATTTTCATAATTATCATTCTTGGTTTTGTTTATTTGCTTATTTGATTTTTTCCCTTAAACTATTGTGACATACAGAAAAACTTAGGCATCTTCATCCTTAAAATGCTGTGTATATTGCAGAAGTGCATCCCCACACCCAACCCTTCCTTCTTTCATTATCCACAACTGAGAAAACCATGCTTCCAAAAAAGGAAACAAACAAACAATAAATCATAATAGGATAATTTCAAGGTGGGTTAAATGAGGTACTCAGTATCAATCATCTCAAAGAAGAAGCAAAATAACAAATGAGTAGTGACTTAGTAAGCCTAGGCACTCATCCAGAGAGGCCTGGGATTCAAGCAAGTCAGAGCCTTATGATGTCACATCAACAAAGCGACACAGCATGTGGCAAAAGGGTTCCCTGGCTTCCCAGCAAGAGGTACACCCATTGCAAAGGCAAGAGTAAACAGGCAATGCTGGCAGACATCAATTCCAACCAATTGGCCATTCTGGTTATAGGAGAATTCTACTGCTGTGACATGATTTGAGCTCAGAATTGGGAGCTATCTGGAATGTTCAGTGTACCTAAGCTTCAGGGCTGAAATCATAGTTTTGCCTGATAAGCCAACAGATCCTCCTAGGCTATGACTACAAGTTGCTAGTTTGTGAACAGAGCCACACTTTGATTCCATACAGCCCTAGGGGACAAAAGCCTCTTCCAATTCCCATTCCCTTGTCCCCACAAATGTTCCACTAACAATGTGAGGAATTCAACTAGTCTGAGTCAGTAAATGTGACTTTAGAACCATTACCCACACAGGGTTCATAAACAGATGACAGAGGGAGCCAACCTATACGGAGGTAATGACAACTATTTCAGTATATCTTACCTTTATAGAACTGATGCCGGACTCCCTTTGGTATCCAAGTGGGAATTGGAGAAAGACTCCTACATTTGATGGTTTATTCATTACCACTTCCATTGTGCAAATTAAAAAAAGAAATTGTCAATGAAACACCTAAAGACACATCTTCCAGGGTCAAGCACAGCTGTTTCACAAGGCCTAGGCCTGATTTGTGGTCAGCATTTATATTATGGGTCTTGAACAAATATACCCTTCAAAGCTTCCATGTCCAGTGAAATGTCACACAAACATCAGAAGTTGAAAGGACTCAGAAGCACACTGATTACAACTGAATAGTTAATTAAAGACTGAATTTGTGTGCTCACTCCCATTTAAGCCAAAGCACCTCATTCAAAAACACTATACAAATAATATTGGAATAGTATATCTTGAGAGAGAAGACTACAATAGAAGAATCACAGATGCCCATGTTGGAACACCAGAAAATGGACAAAGGTACTTGAAGAAAGTAATTCATGATAAGAAATCTAACAAAAAATATAGAGGTCATAAAGGAGAGCCAAACCAAAATGTTGGAGCCAAAGAAATCAATAAAGCAAATAAAAATGTAGTATGAGAGTCTCAATAACAGATTAGATAGCGTATGAAAAAGAATTTTTCAACTAAAAATACATTTTTTGAAGTAACCCATTCATATTTAAAAATAAAAAAGGAAGCAGAAGAAAGCAAGGAAGAAGAGAAAGAGCTCCAAAGGAATTGAAAAAAAAATTCTGAGACTTAAAACATTAAATGAACAGATACTGTAGTTATAAATTTTCATAAGTTAGAAACAGCACTAGTTTTGAAAAACATATCTAAGGATGTTCTCTAATTAAAGCAAAAACAAAACAAAACAGAAACAAAAAAAAACCAAACAAACAAAAAACAAAACCAGCTGTCATCATGATAACATAGAAAACACAAATCTCAACAAAGGAGTCAATTCATAAGAATGTTTAAAAAAAAGATTCATTTATTTTCTTTTTTAAAATTTTGTTTATTTACTTATTTAAATTTATTTCCTTTGTATCTCCACTGCAGCCCCCTACTTTGTCTCCTCCAGACCCACCTACTGTCCCTCTTCTCCACCTATGTCCCTCCCCAAGTCTCCTGATAGATAAGGTCCTCCTCCACTTCTATCTGACCCTAGCCTGTCAGGTCTGATCAAGGATGGCTGCATCATCTTCCTCTGTGGCCTGACAAGGCTGTATCCCCCAGGGGGGGGTGATCAAAAAGCTGACAAGGTAGGGGGCTGTAGTGAAGATACAAAGTAAATAAATTTAAATAAATAAATAAATATTTTTAAAAATAATTAAAAATGAACTTTTCAGAAACAGAAAATCCATACCTATGTTAAAGATTCTGTAAGGGTAAACAACCAAATTTCATGATTAAGGAAGGTTGCAGATGAGAGTGAAATTATCTTGTGTTATTTTTAATCACTTGGAGAGCCATTTTGGTAACTGTGGATGCTGTAACTCATCTGTGCAACTGCTGTGTCATTCCAGAAGACAGGTTTCACAGCACTCCTTCCCATCCAAAAACCAGATCCAGCCAGTTAAAAAAAAAAAGAAAAAAGAAAAAAAGAGATTCAAGTCTTAAGACAAACAAAGGAAATACAAATTTAAAAACAACAGATGCAAAAAGGAACAAAGTGAATTCAAACAACCAGAAAATATGTAAGCACAAAAGATTTTATTTTAAAAAAACAGCTAAAAGATCTACACTTGCTGTATAGATTTTAAAATAGTGACTAATTTGCAACCTATAAGAAACTCATTTATGCAGTAGAGGCACACATTTTCATAGTCAAGTATCAGAAAATCTTATTCTATGCAAATGGAACAGAGAAACCAACAGAAGATAAAACACATATGTGGTACATTTAAACAATGGAATACTACTCAGCTATTAAAACCAAAGATATCATGTAATTTTCAGGAAAAAGAATAGAACTAGAAAATATCATCCTGAGTGATGCGGTATGTACTCAATTATAAGTGAACATTAGCCATAAAGTACAGCCATGCTGTAATCCACAGACTCAAAGAATCTAAGTGACAATGAGGGCACAAGGGAGGATGCTTGAATCTCACTCAGAAGGGGAAATAAAAGATACTCTGCTGTTTCTAAGCACCACTCCCACCTCTGAGGAAAGTGAAGTAGCCAATGACCAAAATATAGATTCATCTTCTTTTCTCAGAATAGGAACCTACCAGAAAAGTATCCGTAATTCCTAGAATATAAAACATAGCTGGCACCTCAAGCCCCAGCCAATAGTGTAAACCTACCCTGGGAACCGCTCAGCCCCTCCTCCCAAGAGCTATATATAGCCTTTGCTCACCCTGAATAAAGTTGAGCCATCTCAATGAAGCCAGTCCCTGAAAGTTATTCCATTGTAGTCCCAGGCCTTCCGAACCACCTGCATCCTCACGCCCACACTCACCCTGCTTGGTCTATGGACTCTGGTGCTCCCTTAAAACCAATATCTATGGTAGATTCCTGGTGTGACAGAGGATCACACTTCCATGCTTGCAAGATATGAGTCTAGCATAACTGTCTTCTGAGAGGCTTCATCCAGCAGTTAATGGAAACAGATCTAGAGAACCACAGCCAAACAACAGGTGGAGCTTGGGAAGTCTTGTAGAAGAGTGGGAGGAAGGATTGGGGGAGCTCTAGGGGCCCAGCACTCCACAAAAAAATCTACAGAGTAAACTAATATCGGCCCATGGGGGCTCACAGAGAACCACCAACCAAAGAGCATGCATGGACTGGACCTAGGCTCCCTACATATATGTAACAAATGTGCAACTTTGTCATTATGTGGATCCCATAACAGTTGGTGCAAGGGCTGTGTCTGAGTGCTGCCTTCCCTTGGATCCATTTTCTGGAGCTAGACTGCCTTGCCTGTCTCAGTAGGAGAGGATGCACTTAGTTTTCCTTTAACTTGATATGTAAAGGTGGGTTGCTACCCTTGGTGCCCTCCCCTTCTCAGAGAAGGGAATGCGGGAATAGGAGGAGGGTAGTATGAGGGTGAGGCTGAGAGGAGGAAGGGAGCTGTAATTAGGCCACAAAGTGATTAAATAAATAAATTAATGAAAAAAACAAAGCAGTAAAATAAAATAAATACAATGAAAATCGTTGTGTAATGAGAACGTATTGATTGATCTAGAGCAAGTATCAATTATAAACATGTATGCGCTCAAAAGGTGACTACACAATCAAATAATGCAATAAAGAGAATCAGATTCAAGTTGAACAGTTATGAAATATTCCCACTTCCATAGTTTTATCAATAAGCCTCCCATGCAACTAAACAGCAACAAAATGAGGAAAATATCAGCACCAAACCTACAAGTCACTTATGGATTTCTTTTTTCATTTTTGGATTATAAGTAGTTTATTTGGATCATCTCTTTGGTCATTGACATCTGCATCTGCCATGGAAGAAAACACCATAAACTAGGTAGCTTATTTAATTCATGAGATTTTCTGATAGTTTCATTATGAGTGTCTAAGTAGATTGTGTAGTATAGAGTCTTTTAACCATATTATTATACAAACATTAATTGTTCATGAAATTAATAATTTCTGAAACCTAGTTACATAATATTTTATCCAATACTTATAGAGTTCATAATATTACTTTTAGACTTTGGAATGCTCATATAAAAGGCCACAAAAATAAGGTACTTTTATATGAAATCATGTCAAGTAATAATAATGAAAATAGGGGAAGTTAGTAAGACTTGGGGAGAACAAGAGCTCCACAAAGACCAAATTGATCAGTGCACAAGGGTCTTATATGAGACAGTTTCTCCAACCAAGGACCATGTATGGATATGGCCTAGAACCCCTGCTCAGATGTGGCCCATGGTAGCTTGGTGTCCAACTGAAGACCCTAGTAAGGGAAACAGGGACTGTTTCTGTCATGAACTCAATGGCTGGCTCTTTGACCCTCCCCCATACATGCCAGGGAGTAACAGTGTGGCTAGATCCCAGGGGAGGACATTGCAGCCAGCCCTGAGGAGACAAGATGAAC
>JAQQSO010002144.1:0-14639 GCA_028658305.1 Pachyuromys duprasi | reverse complement strand
GATCTATTTTCATTTTTCTGCATACAGATATCCAGTTGGGCCAGCACCATTTGTTGAAGATGCAGTCTTTTTTCCATTGAATGGTTTTGGCTTCTTTGTCAAAAATCAAGTGTCCATATGTGTGTGGGTTTATTTCTGGGTCTTCTATTCGGTTCCATTGATCCACTATTCTGTTTCTATGCCAATACCATGCAGTTTTTATTACTATTGCTCTGTAATACAGTTTGAGATCAGGGATGGAGATATCTCCAGATGATCTGTGGTTTTACAGGATCGTTTTAGAAATTCTGGGTTTTTTGTTTCTCCATATGAAGTTGAGAATTTTTCTTTCAAGGTCTGTAAATAATTGTGTTGGTATTTTGATGGGAATTGCATTGAATCTGCAGATTGCTTTTGGCAGAATGGCCATTTTCACTATGTTAATCCTACCAATCCATGAGCATGGGAGATCTTTCTAGCTTCTGCTATCTTCTTCAATTTCTTTAAGAGATTTGAAGTTTTTCTCAATCAGGTCTTTCACTTGCTTGGTTAGAGTCACCCCAAGGTACTTTATGTTATTAGTGGCTATTGTGAAGGGTGTTGTTTCCTTAATTTCTTTCTCGGCCCTTTTGTCTTTAGTGTACAGGAGGGCTTCTGATTATTTTGAGTTGATTTTGTATCTAGCCACTTTGCTGAAGGTGATTATTGGTTGAAGGAGTTCTCTGGTTGAAGTTTTGGGGTTACTCATGTAGATGACTTCTTCCTTTCCGATTTGTATCCCCTTGATCTCCTTTAGTTGTCTTATTGCTCTAGCTAGGACTTCAAGTACTATGTTGAAAAGATATGGAGACAATGGGCAGCCTTGCCTTGCTCATGATTTCAGTGGAATTGATTTAAGCTTTTCTCCATTGAGTTTGATGTTGGCTATAGGCTTCCTGTATATTGCCTTTACTATGTCTAGGTATGTGCCTTGTATCTCTAATCTCTCCAAAACTTTAAACCTGAATGGATGTTGGACTTTGTCAAATGTTTTTTCAGCATCTAAGGAGATGATGATGTGGTTTTTCTCCTTCAGTTTGTTTATATGGTGGATCACATTGATGGATTTCCATATGTTGAACCACCCTTGCATGCCTGGGATGAAGCCTATTTGGTCATGGTGGATGATATCTTTTATGTGTTCTTGGTTTCAGTTTGCAAGTATTTTATTGAGTATTTTTGCATCAATGTTCATAAGAGAGATAGGTCTGAAGTTCTCTTTTTATGTTGGGTCTTTGTGTGTTTTAGGTATCAAGGTGACTGTGGCTTCATAGAATTAGTTTGGTAATGTTCCTTCTGTTTCTAGTTTGTGGAGTAGTTTAGAGAGAATTGGAGTTAGCACTTCTTTAAAGGTCTGGTAGAATTCTGCACTGAATCCATCTGGCCCAGGGCTTTTATTGGAAGGGAGACGGTTGATGACTGCTTCTATGTCTTTGGGGGATATAGGTCTATTCAATTTTTCTACCTGATCTTGACTTAATTTAGGTATATGGAATCTATCAAGAAAATTGTCCATTTCATTTAGATTTTAAATTTTGTGGCATATAGGCTTTGGTAGTAAGACCTAATGATTGTTTGGATTTCCTCAGTGTCTGTAGTTATGTCCTCCTTTTCATTTCTGATTTTGCTGATTTGGATAGTTTCTCTCTGCCTTTTTGTTAGTTTGACTAAGGGCTTGTCTATCTTGTTGATTTTTTCAAAGAACCAGCTCTTGGTTTCATTGATTCTTTGAATAGTTTTATTCATTTCTAATTGATTGATTTCAGCCCTGAGTTTAATTATTTCCGGCTGTCTGCTCCTCTTGGGTGTATCTGCTTCTTTTTATTTTCTAGGGCTTTCAGGTGGGCCATTAAGTTGCTTCTATGAGATGTTTCAAATTTCTTCTTGAAGGCATTTAGTGCTATGAACTTTCCTCTTAGCACTGCCTTCATTGTGTCCCATAGGTTTGGGTATGTTGTGCTTTCATTTTCATTGAATTCTAGGAAGTCTTTATTTTCTTTTTTATTTCTTCCCTAACAGGCTGTCCTTGAGTAGCAAGTTGTTCAGTTTTCATGTATGTGCAGGGTTTTTGGTATTTCTGTTGTTGTTGAGGTCCAATTTAGACCATAATGGTCAGATAGGATACAAGGAATTATTTCAATCTTCTTATATCTGCTAAGACTTGCTTTGTGACCAACTATATGACCTATTTTGGAGAAGGTTCCACGAGGTGCTGAAAAGAAGGTAAACTCTCTTGAATTTGGGTGAAAAGTTCTATAGACATCTATTAGGTCCATTTGATGTAGGGCCTCTGAGAGTGCCCTTGTTTCCCTGTTTTGCTTCTGTCTGGATGGACATCTCTTTCTTTAAGTTGGGAAAATTTCCTTCTATGGTTTTCTTAAAAATATTTTTGGTGCTTGGAGCCTGGAGTCTTCTTTTTCTTCTATTCCTGTTATTCTTAGAATTTGTCTTTTCATGGCATCCTTGATTTTGTGGGTGTTTTGTGTTTGGGACTTTTCCTATTTCCTTTTTCTTTGAGAGAAGCATCAATTTCTGCAAGTGTATTTCAGCACCTGAGATTCTCTCTTCCATCTCTTATATTCTATTGGTGATGCTTACCTTTTCGGTTCCTGATCTTTTCTTAAGTTCTCCAGTTCCAGGGTTTTCTCTGTGTTTTCTTTATAGATTCTAATTCTGTTTTCATGCTCTGCACTATTTTCCTTCATCTGATTGAATGTGACTCCTATTTTTTTTATTTGTTTCCTCCCTCTATGTCTCTAATTGTTCCTCCATGTGGGCAGTAATATTCTTCTGTATTTCTTTGAGAGCTCTGTTCATTTCTTCTTTTTGTTCCTCTAGTAACTGCAGAAGCATAGGTTTAAAGTTATTTTCCTGTGTTTCCATTGAATTAAAATATCCATTGATTTTGGGGGGTACTGGTGGGACCGTGGTGTCCTGATTTTTGTTGGGTGAGTTCTTACATTGACCTTTGGCCATTTGCTTATATTTAATCTTCACTGTTTGTTCCTTGAGTCTGAACTTCAGACTAGAACCGTCTTTCTCTGGTGTCTGGAGTATTCTTCAGGAAGATCAGGGAGGTCCAGTGCTTTGAGAGTGTGTGTTGTTGCTTCAGTTGTACCTGAGGGAAGAAAAACCACTGGCACAGAATCATTGTTGGAGGGGGATAATACACGCAGAAGTGTGTATTGAAAGGGAGTGCTAGAGAGCGTAGGTGATTGGGATAAGGAGGTTGGGAGCGAGTGCAGGAGGGAATATGGATGTTAGCTTGGTTAGCAAGTGCAGATTGTGGGCACAAAGTGCCTGTGCAGGTTTCCTGAATACCCAGTGGTCTACAGTCTGTGTCGAGCTCTACAGACTGGACCCTGAGGTCTGTGGCTGATGCTGTGGGCAGCACAGGTACTCTCTTGTGGGCTCTGTGCTCTGTGCTAGAAGCTGTGAGCACAGCAGGCTGGGCTCTGCTCTCTGAGTTGGGAAACACTATGTGCCTCCTCTGTCGCCTCCCCCTCAGGCAAGGCTTGAGATCAGAGGTCGTGGGGGAAATGCCGGGAGTTTGAGTGTTCTCAGTCTCAAATCTCAAGAAGGGAGATCTGTGATTGGAGCAGCCAGCACTGTGCTCCTTGCAAGTTGCTGTGTGCACTTCCTCTGCTTCAACTGCTGGTTGCAGTACCTTTGCTGCTACCTCCCTGCTAGCTGCGGTATCTCCCCCACTTCCTCCACTGCTGGCTACCTCCACTGATGCTTCCACCCATTATGGGAAGTGCCCAGGAATTGATTCCCCAGGAGAAGTCCACAGAGATGTCCACGGTTGACCTGTGTCCTATTGGACTCAGATCAGGGATTGTTCCCATTCTTCCCGAACTCCTTGTACTGTTGTTTTGAGTTCCACAGCCCCTCAACTCACCAATTTGGAGTTTCAGCTCCTCTGAATACAGTGCGCACTGGTCACCGCCATCTTGGATCCCCCTCTTGTTCTCCTTGCTATATTAAAACTCAATCAAAACCCAGAGTACAGCTACCATTCTCAGTACAGAACAGATTCCATTCATTCCCATCATCTGTCCACATAAATTCTAGTCATTTGAAAGTTTTCCTAAGTACAGACATAATGATCACAAAACTATCTCATTGTGATTTTGTTTTTCTTTTTTATAGCTTTTTATTGTATAATACTGATAACTTGAACATTTTCTTCTAAGAAGAAACCTGTTAAGCCTTCTGTAAACAACTTAGCATGTTGACATTTTTGGAGTTGTGTTAATAAGGATCTTTCACATTCTTTGTATTAATCTCTCATTAGATTTGTGGACATTTTATCCATCCTATGAATTGTCATTTGACTCCCTGGATAGTCTTTATGGCTTGAGAAAAGTGTTTCAATTGTTTGTTTCTGTATTTCTGAAGATTTTATTATTTAAAAGTTTCATAAATTTATATAATTTTAATAACTTTATCTCCCATTCCCACATCTCTCCTTCCTTTATCCTTTAAAGACTCTCTTCCCAACAACCACTCCAATTTCTGTTTTTGGGATTTCTTTTAGTGTGTAGTCCACTGAGTTTATTTGGAACCTCTTGCCTTGGCATGGGTGGGAGTTTGTTTCAGCAAAGATGAGTTTCCAATAGCTACACCACTGAAGAAAATGACAGTCCTTCAGCCAAGAACCATTACCTGCTGCCTTAGGGAGGACTGGAGCCTTATGGGCTCTTTTTCCATCTGTGAAGACATGTTGACAGGCTTAGCTGTAATGCAGGTCCTGTGCAAATAGGTATAGCTGCAGTGTATTCATGAGTTCAATGGTAGGTTCCTTCCCAACCACAGAGGCTTCTTGACCAGCTTGTGTTATAAAACCAGCCTGTATTCTTCCTATGGAGCAGGCCTAAAATCCAATTAGAAAGCAATTTGTCACAGCATAACAATTATGCCACTATTGCACAGAAAAGCACATTTTGCTAATCAGGACATTATTGTAGACTGTACTAGTCATTACAGGGTAGGATTGCCAATGACTTTTCTCACCTAGCAACTTACACAGCACTTTCTGAATATGTGAAGGCTTGCCAGCTGGGAGAAATCTTCTAGCTCATAGCCAGCTTGATTTCTTTATGTTCTGTGACCTAATTGTGTAACATGTTGAGTAATAAAGTCTTACTATTGAGTGTTGGGGAGCGGCCAAGGGTAATGGCAAGTATCTGTATTGTTTTGAGAGTTCCTGGAACCTCCCTGAGAGCAACTCACATCTCCCTTTTGTTGCAATAAGTTTTAAGTTTTCATGAAGTTAAATTTATCCAGGTGGAAGGCTGAAGAGATAGGTTGTTGTTTAATAGCCCTTGTTGCTCATGTTCTGTTCCCAACATCCACAGGGTGGCTCACAACTTCCTACCCCTCCAGTTCTGAGGTATCTAACATCATCTTATTTTCATGGGCACCAGGCATGCACAAGGTTCACAGACTTGCATGCAGATAAAACATTTATACATATAAAATAAGTAATCTAATTCTTTTTTCCTTTTGCTGCCTGTTTGCCAATGTTCTAACTAAGAAATCGCAGTCAGATCCAGTTTCACTAAGGTTTTTCCTATGTTTCCTTTTATGGCTGTTCTGACACTTAGGTCTTTGATCCCATTTACAGGTTTCTTTGTTTGTTTTGCAAATAAACTGTGAGACAGTTTAAACTTCACTGTTTTATACGTAGATGTCAAGTTCCCTCACCATTACCTGAGAGATTATTCCTTTCTCACTGGGTGGTATTGGTTCCACTGTCAAGCATAATATGACATAAATAAGAGTTTATTTCTAGATATTTCATTTTATTCCTCAGAATTACACACCTCTACTGCACTGTCAAACTACTCTGATCACTGCTACTTCATGGTAAAATTCCAACATAGAGAAGTGGGAGCGCCACTATGCAAATTCCTTTTCTAGTTTGTTGAGGCTATTGAGGTTTTGTCCTCCCCCATGTGAATAACAGGATGAATTTTTCTATTTTGAGAAATAAAAGAATCACCAATGTGGTGAAAATCGAGGAAAGTCTACAGAAATAAGCAAAGTAATCTAGACTCAAAAGAAGTCAGCTATTACTTCCATACATAGAATCTATGGGCAACAGTGTTATGAGCATTAAAGGGAGATATTAGATATGAGGAAAGGGATTTGAGCAGAGGGAAAGAAAGGTAAAGCAAGTTAGTGCAATGTGCACATACACCTCATAAGAAGATATTGCTGCATGTACACATGAGATTGTCATCTTATGAAAATAAACTCATTGAATAAATAAATAGTATTTATTTATAAAAGTGTTCAACTTCAGAAAAATGTCTTTACATTTGATCCATGTTAATGGATGATATCTGAATCTCTTTTCCATGGCTAAATAATGTTGCGTACATATACTGTCGTTTTGCTTTCTTATTTATCTCTTTATCTTAATGTTGGCTGTCTCCCAATATTATGAGTTTAGTGAATAAGGCTACCTGAGTCCTGCCATGCAAATATATTCCTGATGATTTGCTTTGAAATGTTTTAGATGCAAACCCACAAGTAGAATATCTTATAGTATTTGATATTTCGCCTTCTTGGAAGTTAACCTTTCTCTCAAAGGGCATAATTTTTTCAGACACTTAAACATACTCAGCTATTGAATGCAGACTCAGTAGTGTGTGAGTGTGTGTAGGATTTTCTCCAAAAGCTGAGATTATATATATAGGACAGGTAGCTCTAAAGTGTCTCCTCAGAAACTGTAAAATACACAATGTGTTGTTAAATGTTGATTAAAGAATAGATAACAGGACCATTAGTGGACACACAAAGCTACTGACTTTTTACACCTTTCATTGTGTTAAGGTGTTTCCTACTTTGTTTGCTGTTTCAGACCTGAAAGTCATCTTATGAAAATAAACTCATTGCATAAATAAATAGTATTTATTTATAAAAGTATTCAACTTCAGAATATTTAGAACCATTTTACCAAGTGGTTTTCTTTATCAGTTGACAAAACCATGTTTTCCCCAATGTCTCTTATATTGTACCAAATTCCTACATAGAATCATTCTCGAATTTCTATTCAGAATCTCCTTCAGCATTTTGTTAGACTCTTGCAATACACTCCTCAATTTGGAGTACTTGTATATTTTGAAGATTTTTCACATCAATATTCATTCATTTCAATTCTGTAGATTGTGTGACTCCATTAGTGTCAAGGTGATGATGGCAAAACAAGCTAGGAATTCTTTTGGAAGAATTGGGAATCATTATTTCTAATTTCTTCTTCTTCTTCTTCTTCTTCTTCTTCTTCTTCTTCTTCTTCTTCTTCTTCTTCTTCTTCTTCTTCTGATTTTGTTTATTTATTTTATGTATGTTCTCTCTCCTTGTACACCTGCATGCCAGAAGAGGGCATCAGATCCCAGTATAGATGGCTCTGAGCCACCATGTGGTTGCTGGGAATTGAACTCAGGAGGTCTGGAAGAGCAGCTAGTGTTCTTAATCACTGAACCACCTCTCCAGGCATTCCCAATTATTGTTAATTTTCACTATTTATGTATTTATTTTTATTTTATTTTATGTGTATTGGTGTTTTGCCTTCATTCATGTTTGTTTGGGGATGATAGGTCCTGTAGAACTGGAGTTAAAGTTAGTTATGAGTTGCTGTGCGGGAAAAATGAACCCATTTCCTCTGTAACAAGAGTCAGTGCTCTTAACCACTGAGCCATCTTTCTAGCCCCTTACATTGTCATTATAACTCACAAAGAAATCTCTCTAGTCTAGGCATGTTCTTTGCTAGGAAATTTTCCATTGTGGACTTTATCACTTTTATTGTTATATTTTTGTTTATAACACTAGTTTTTATGGATCAGGTTCAAAAGGTGTGTGGTCAGATAAGAGAGACAGAGTCCAAATGTCAATACAGTTGAGCAACTTTGCTATACCACTTTGGAGTATAGATGGCAATATTTTAGTGATTATGTTCTATCTATAGGAGAGTGTCTCATAAAACACTCTCTTATTTAAAGGAGATAAAAATTTCTCCACAAATTGAGTTTATATGCATAAGGCAGGTAGCTCTAAAGAGACAAAACCAATAGGACAGTGCAGTGACTCCTCAGAAATTGTGACTTACGTGAATGGACACCCTCATAAGATATGCAAAAGGAAAGTGGGTGTATTTCTTATTGTCAATTTTAAGCAGTTAAAATTTCTATTTACCAGATAATAGGAAGCCACTGAGTATGGTAACTTACTAATCCAGCACAACTTCATCCTCTGTAGCTTTGGTCAACTTTCCATCATCCAGAGTTGGTCAGACCCAGCTTGGAAAGTTCCCTGAAGACCCATAACATGGGCTATGTAGCCCTCTATCTCATTAATTTCCCAGTGTCTCTGAAGGTAGGCTATTTGTAATATCAAAATGTCTAACTTCTGCTGTCAACATGGCCATCATTTTTAATGTAATTTATTTATTTTTATATTAATCACAGGTTAGGTACTTTGCATCCCAGGCGTAGCCCCCTCCCTCATTCCCTCCCACTCTCCCCATCTCTCCCTCATCTCCTCCCCGCCCCCTCCAAGTCCACCAACAGGGGGTGGGGGGAGAGGACCCCCTCCCCTTCCATCCGACCCCAGTTCATCTTGTCTCCTCAGGGCTGCTGCAATGTCCTCCCCTGGATCTAGCCAGGCTGTTACTCCTTGGCATGTATGGGGGAGGGTCAAAGAGCCAGCCATCAAGTTCATGACAGAAACAGTCCCTGTTCCCCTTACTAGGATCTTCAGTTGGACACCGAGCTACCATGGGCCACATCTGAGCAGGGGTTCTAGGCCATATCCTTACATGGTCCTTGGTTGGAGAAACGGTCTCATAATAGACCCCTGTGCCCTGCTCAATTTGGTCTTTGTGGAGCTCTTGTTCTCCACAAGTCTTCCTAACTTCCCCTATTTTCATTATTATTCCCAGCCCCCTGCCGAAGGCTTGGTTGTGATTCTTAATATCTGCTTTGATACATTGCTATATTGATTCTTTCAGAGGCCCTCTTTGGTATGCTCCTGTCCAGTTGCTTGTTTCCTCTTCCATTCAATGTCCATCCCATTTGTTCATCAAAACGAGCATTGATCATATCAACCTGGGTCCTCCTTCTTGTTAATCTTCCCTAGGTGTATAGATTTCAGCATGACCTTCCTATCCTATAGGTCTATATAAGTGAGTATATACCATATGTTTCTTTCTGCTTTTGGGACACCTTATTCAGGATGATCGTTTCCAGGTCCCACCATTTGCCTACAAATTTCATGATGGCCATCATTTTGTGAGTGGATGGATTTAGCTTCTGAAGGTGTATGTAATTTCAATGTGCCTACAGGAGTTATAAAACACGTTGGGTCTAGGCTGCTGGAAGCCAGAGCCTCTTTTATGCACAATTGTGTGCCTGCCTCCATGCTGTTGCTGTACTTCTAATATCAGTACATTGCAAGCTGCCACCAAGGACTCTTACCCCAACTCTGCTGGGATCTCAAATCAACAGCCTTGGTGAGGGAGCGCTTCCATATGGAGCCCAGGCAAATGTCTCTGGCTTCTGCCCGAAGTTTTCTCCAGAATTGTTTTTCCAGTTTCCAATATCCTCTTCTGTTTCTAATTCTAAATTAGTGTAGCGCTAGTTGAGGCAAGCTTCCACACTCGTGCTGATGAACGGTCCATGAATATGCATGAGTGGAATTATAGCTATGCATGAATGTACTACATTAGGGCTGAATAATAAACAGCTACTTTTGTTGATGTTTTTGCCTAAATAAAGGACATGGTTTATGTGTTGGTTATCTTAGTCTCTATTCAGCGATAAATATTTATATAGACATCTGTGAGGCAAGTGTAGAGTCCACATTCATGTATTAGTTTAAGCAATTCCTATGAAATGTGAAAACATGATGGTGAAATCTATTTGCAGAAGCAGGAAATCAATAATATGCTTTCTGGGAAAGTATTAACAAGTGTAATTTAGTATTTGGGTACAGAGTGTTGTCTAGTTATTAAGTACTAAATAAACATTTCAAATGAATAAGTAAATGAATGAATTAATTTTTCTAAATAAAAGCCAAGTTTCAATAAAATGTGAATAATTAAATTGGAGGAACAAACACAAAAAAATAATAAATAAAAATAAATAAAACAAGTTGGGGCTGCAGAAATGATGGAAAGCTAGAACTGACTCCTAAAAATTGTCCCCTGATCATCCACTTAGGTACATACACATGCGCACACACACATACACACACAAAAAAAATGCTAAAATTAAGAAATAAGTAAAATGCAAACATAAAATTTGAAAAACACTACTCTGGATAACTTATGTAAAAATTTATCATATCTACCAGGCCACAAGAGGAAGACAATGCAGCCACTCCTGGTGAGACCTAATAGACTAGGATCAGAAGGAAGGAAAGGAAGGCCTTCCCTCTCAGTGGATTTGGGAAGGGGCATGTGTGGAGAAGAGGGAGGAAAGGAGGGATTGGGAAAGGAGGAGGGAGGGAACTACAGAGGGGATACAAAGTGAATAAAGTGTAATTAACAAAAAAATTTATCATATCATGTAAATGAGCAAAGCTAAAGATATATTCACTATTCAGAGTATTCTTTGGGAATATCTCCTCTTTTATTATTTTATTTTTTAATATTAGTTACAGTTCATTAATTTTGTATCCCTGCTGTATCCCGTTCCCTCATTCCCCCCAATACCACCCTTCCTCCCTCATCACCTCCCTGCCCCTTTCCAAGTTCACTGATAGGGGAGGTCCTCCTCCTTTTTCATCTGACCCTGTTTTATCAGGTATCTTCAGGACTGGCTACAGAGTCCTCCTCTGTGGCCTGGCAGGGCTGCTCCTCCCTCCGGGGTGGAGGAGAGGTCAAAGAGTGTGCCATTGCATTCATGTCAGAAATAGTCCCTGTTCCCCTTAATAGCATACCCACTTGGATACTGAGCTACCATGGGCTACATCCAAGCAAAGGTCTAGCAAAGGTACATAGCCGGTGGTTGGAGAAACAGTCTCATAAAAGACCCCTATCTTTGTGGAGCTCCTGTCCTCTCCAGATCATATTATCTCCCCTTCTTTCTTATGATTCCCTGAACTCTGCCAAAGATTTGGTTATGAGTCTTAGTATCTGCGTTAATACACTGCTAGGTAGAGTCTTTCAGAGGCCCTCTGTGGTAGGCTCCTGTCCTGTGGGAATATCTCCTCTTATGCATACCCTGCGTCTATATTATTAGAGGTTTGGTCAGTTTTTGTTTAAGACACTTCTATTGATAGTAAATATAGCCTTTAACTCAAAGCTCATGCTCATTAACATTTGGTGGCTTTCTGGATGTTCCAACATCAAAGTTCATCTTACAAAAAAATGATTAACTTTTCTTACTTTCCTAATTTTCTCTCATTCACACACTCAGAGTATTAAAGGCCATGGATCAGAGCCTTGATTTTTTATTCTGTGTCAAGCTTACAATTGCCTGTAACTAGTAACTTTCTCAAAGAAAGATGAACAGTATAACAAGGAAATGTATTAAAAGTAACATGAGTCAACTGGTATACTCCACATGGCACGGAACTGTTTTTTTGTAAATCATATACAGCATATGAAAAAGTAAAGGACTATTGCTAGAAAACAACCTTTCGAGCTCGGAATAAAAAGCACTTTATTAATATATAAAAAGGTGTTTAATCTATGTTAAAAATTTAATTACCAGCTATAAATTTATGTGGGAGCACAAATACAGGAGGAAGTATCAAAATGTCTCTCTAATCCGCTACTATTCCAGCCAGGGGATTAGATGTTACCTTGGGATGAGCATGGAAACTTAATGCTTGACACAGTGGATCTCTGTGACATATGGGAGGTGAGTGACTAGAATAAACACCACAGATAAAATAAAAAGACAACCAGAGCATGTTATGGCTGAATTATCAGACATTCTAAGACTCAGGTACCATCTTGGAGAAAGGCAAGCAGAATGTAAGAGCCATAAGATAGAGACAAGCCCTGTGAAATGTTGTCTTCTGGGCATGATACAGTCGATGTAGACATGATCACACAGCAGGTGTGCCTCATCCCCTTGAATAGACCTGCACAATATTGAACCTGTCATTATGAAGGGGCCCCTGGGGCCCATATCACTTCCTGCTGAATCACTGGTTATTAATGATAGATTCCGGGACAGAGGCAGTCATCAGCTTCAGTTGGCAAGCCACTCAGAAACCCACCAGGCTCCGAAAGATATTTCTAAAACCATGGTCCTGTAGAAGATTCTGGTTAAATTCGGAGAGCCTCAAAGCAAAAGGCCATGAATGTGAAAGAGGGCTGGTAGGGAAGAGGGGCGGGTAATAGATATGGGAGGGAGATTACAGATGATGCATGAGGGTTACAGTGATCTGAATGCATTAAATAATATATGTATGACATTGTCAAAGAAGCAATTAGGTGAACGTTGCTGAAAAAAGTAGAGATCCAGCTCGCGTGTGCAAGAAAGGATGAGTGCCCTTTGATGTAGATCGTACAGTATTTCTCATGACTCTTCTGCTTCAGTAGTAAGGGAAATGCATGGTAGGAACAAAGTGAAAGAGAACTGTAACCCATTTTCCTCCTTATACAATAATCATATTGCCTAAGTTATTGTCATTATCTTTTATTAATTTTTTATTAATTTTCTCTTCTTAACAATAAATCACTGTTAGCTTTGATACACTGCTGGGTGGAGTCTTTCAGAGGCCCTCTGTGGTAGGCTCCTGTCCTGTTTCCTGTTTTCTCCCTCTTCCACTGTCCATCCCATTTGTCTTTCTGAGTGAGGATTGATCATTGTACCCAGGGCCCTCCTTCTTGCTTAGCTTCTTTAGGTGTACAGATTTTAGTATGTTTATCCTACATTTTATGTCTAATATCCACTTATAAGTGAGTATATGCTGTGTGTGTCTTTCTGCTTCTGGGATACCTCACTCAGGATGATCTTTTCCAGATCCCACCATTTGCCTGCAGATTTTATGTGCTGAGGCTCACAACCAAACTTTGGGCAGAGTGCAGGGAATCTTATGAAAGAACGGGGAGATAAAAAGAACTAGACGGGGAGATAAAAAGAACTAGAAGAGATAGGAGCTCCACAAGGAGAGAAACAGAACCAAAAAATCTGGGCTCAGGGGTCTTTTCTGAGACTGATACTCCAACCAAGAACCATTCATGGAGATAACCTAGAACCCCTGTTCAGATGTAGCCCATGGCAGCTCAGTCTCCAAGTGAGTTCCCTAGTAAAGGGAACAGGGACTGTTTCTGACATGAACTCAGTGGTTGGCTCCTTGATCACTTCCCCCTGAGGGGAGAGCAGCCTTACCAGGCCACAGAGGAAGAAAATGCAGCTAGTTCTGATGAGACCTGATAGGCTAGGGTCAGAGAGACGGGGAGGAGGACCTCCTCTATCACTGGACTTGGAGAAGGGTATGGGAGGAGATGAGGAAGAGAGGATGGGATTGGTAGGGAATGAGGGAAGGGGCTACAGCTGGGATACAAAGTAAATAAACTATGATTAATATAAAAAATTAAAATTAAAAAATAACTGTTAGCTGCATTTTTTCTTAGAACTGTTCTTCCTAGCAGCATAGCTTTGCATTTCTATCATTGGATTCCAATTGCATGTTATTCTTCCCTAATGTTTTCTTCCCTGGGCCATGGAAAAGCGTAAGGCTGCAGGATTAGCCAAGTCCATCAGGGTGTCCAACTTTAACTGTAGACAGCTTGAGATGATCCTAAACAAGCCAGGACTGAAGTACAAGCCTGTGTGCAACCATGTGAGCTTCTTTATCTACTTTTCTTCTGGCTTCCTTACCTTTCTTCTTGTACTATTGACAAGTGTCTATTCGTCATGCAATCCCCCTCCCCACAGACACATTTGCTCATCTTTGTTTTATTGAACAAAAAGGTAGCTAAGAGTATACCTTATAGCCACAGTCTGGGAGGGCTCATAATTCTGTCTTTGCTTGGTAAAGCAAAACAATTATGAAGGCAGACCATAGTGCTGAGCTATGTGAAAAATTTAAAGATGGCATGGCTATTATGTGGAATTAAGTCATTAGTCACACTTCAAAAGGAAGGTGCAATTAGTCCTTTTGTATTAAATATGACCAGAGATTGAATCAATAAAGGAACAGTGGAGAATATGGCAATACCTGTAGTAGATGAAATCCTCAGGAAATTGTAGCAACATGTAGAGTTGGTGCAACTCCTGACAGCATCTATGTTTTGTTGAATTTATGACCTGATATACTTTACATAACTCACATATAAGAAATGCGTACTTGGTTGGAAAATATGACCTATATGTTCATGTGCTGGTTACACACTGATATATTATTTTCAAATATAAATATTAAATAAATAATACAGAAGTAATAATTTTACATTGACTATGCATCCTCCCTTGGATCCTTCATATTACTTACCTTCTTTGGGTCTGGGACACCAAGACTCTTTTTTTTTTTTAATTTATTTATTTTTATCTCAGTCACAGGTTAGGTACTTTGAATCCCAGGCGTAGCCCCCTCCCCCATTCCCTTCTACCCTCCCACTCCCTCCCTCATCTCCTTCTTCCCCGCCCCCTCCA
>JAQQSO010002143.1:0-14640 GCA_028658305.1 Pachyuromys duprasi | reverse complement strand
CATATATCCAAAAAATGCTCAAGTACACAACAAGGACATTTGCTCAACTATGTTCATGGCTGCTTTATTTGTAATAGCCAGAACCTGGAAACAACCCAGATGTCCCTCAGTTGAGGAATGGATACAGAAATTGTGGTACTTTTACACAATGGAATACTACTCAGCAATTAAAAAGGAGGAAATTCGCAGGCAAATGGTAGGACCTGGAAACGATCATTCTAAGTGAGGTATCCCAAAAGCAGAAAGAAACATATGGTATATACTCACTTATATAGACCTATAGGACAGGAAGGTCATGCTGAAATCTACACACCTAGGGAGGATATACAGGAAGGAGGACCCAGGTTGGTACGATCAATGCTCATTCGGATGAACAAATGGAGTGGCCATTGAATGGAGGAGAAAACAAACAACAGGACAGGAGCATGCCAAGGAGGACCTCTGGAGGGGTGGGGGCGGGGTCAACATAGCGATGTATCAGAGCAGATATTAAGATGTGTGATCAAGCCTTTGGCAGAGTGCGAGAAGTGATGATAGTAATGGAAGAGGTTGGTGAGACTTGGGGAGAACAAGAGCTCCACAAAGATCAAACTGAGCAGGGCATAGGGGTCTTGTATGAAACGGTTTCTACAACCAAGGACCACGTGTGGATGTGGCCTGGAACCCCTGCTCAGATGGGGCCCATGATAGTTAGGTGTCAGACTGAAGATGCTAGTGAGGGAAACAGGGACTGTTTCAGTCATGAACTTGATGGCTGACTCTTTGACCCTCCCACATACAAGCCGGGGAGTGATAGACTGGCTAGATCCCAGAGGAGGACATTGCAGCCAGCCCTGAAGAGACAGGATGAGCTGGGGTTGAATGGAAGGGGAAGAGGTCCTCCCATGTTGGTGGACTTGGAGGGGGCAGGGAGGAGATGAGGGCGGGACGGGTAGGTGGGAGGGAATGAGCGAGTAGGCTATGCTTGGGATGCAAAGTACCTAACCTGTGATTGATACAAAAATAAATAAATTAATAAAAAAAGAATAAGAGTCAGTGAAGTGTGAGAGTCCCATGTAAGAAAAGGAATTTATCTAATGAAATTCGAAACACCAGAGGTTTTGTGGGGGAAAAAAAGAAATTTAAATAAGAGGGAACAAGAAATTGCATTTAGACTGAGGAAAATGAGCATTGAAATTGAGGGTAAATTTGACGAAATGATGAAAGGAAATTGAGATATGATTCAACCCAAGAGAACCTGTGAAATCCAATAATGCTTTAGTAATAAAGAAAGAAGAGATGTAGTGTGCTGGCTAGAGTTTGGGCTACCTTCTGATGAAGAGCTGTTCTTGAACCTTAAAAATATGACCATGAACCATGTTAAATACAGATGGCAGAAGCATTTGGAAATGTTGTCAGTTAAGTGAAAGGGCAAATGGATAACTGATTTCTCTTCATTTGGAGAGATGTATGGAGAGCATAATGTGCTGCACTCAATTCAGGAGATACCATGAGATGCCAAAGGTCTATGTTCTCTATTGAAAGTAAGGAGGGGTCAGGTGGGAAAGTTAAGAAAATTTAGCATATGTATATATATATATATAATATATTCTTTTAGAATAATATATATAATATTATATATTATATACATTCTTTTAGAACATCTTCTACAATTTATTTTTAAAGTTTGTTTATTTTTATTCACTTTACACCTTGGGTGTAGGCCCACCCCACTTTGCCTCCCAATCCCACTCTCCCTTCCTCCCCCTTCGTCCCTTCCCTTTTCTTCAAAAAGGGGAGTTCCCTCTCCCATGCAGCCCAGCTCATCTAGTTGCATCAGGACTGAGCATGTCCTCTTCCCCTGTAGCCTGGTAAGGCAATACTGCCAGGAGGAAGCAATAAAAAACAGGCTGAAAAGTTCCTGTCAGATGCATTCTCCTCTTTCCTTATTTGAGAACCCATATAAAACCTAAACTGCCCATTGGCTGCATTTTGTATGAGGAGGTAGGTCTAGTCCATGCATAGTCCTTGGTTGATGCTTCAGCCTTAGCAAGGCCATCAGGGCCTTGTTAGTTGACTCTGTTGATCTTCTTGTGGAGTTTCTGTCATCTCCCCAGGTCCTTTTATTTTCTCCTAGTTTTCCACAAGACTCCTTAAGTATCACCCAAATGTTCTGCTATGAGTCTCAGCATCTGTTTTGAGGCCCTGCTGTGTAGGGCCTATTTAGCCATATAGTACAAGATAAACATACTACAAGGCACAGACCAAAAAAAGACAAGTGACAAGAAGGATCCAAGGGAGGATGCATAAATCTCGCTTGGAAGGGGAAACAGAAGAGACAGAGGTAGTGGTGGAAGAAAGGGAACAAGATAGGAAAGGAGGAATAGTGAAATATGAGGGTGGATTCCTGTCTGTGCAGTCCCTACTTCCTTTACCTGAGGACCCACATGAAGCCTAAGCTGGCCATCTGCTAAATCTTTGTAGGCGGCCTAGGTCCAGGTCCTGCATCATCCTTGGTTGATGCTTCAGTCTCAGAAAGCCCCTCTGGACCTTGGTTAATTGGCACTGTCAGTCTTCTAATGGAGCTCCTATCACCTCCAGCTCCTTTTCTCTTTCCTCCCTGTTTTGGACAAGACTCCCTACACATCACCTACTATTTGGCTGTGAGTCTCAGAATCTATTTTGAGGCTCTGCTGGGTAGAGCCTCTTAGAGGACAACTCTATCAGGCAACAGTATGCAAACTTAGCAGAGTATCCTTCATAGTGTCAGGGCTTGGTACTCCCCAATAGGGTGGCTCTCTGGTAGGGCCAGGCGTTGGTTGGGCATTCTCTCAATCTCTGCTCTATCAGGAGCTGGGGTAGGCTGCTGAAAGGATATGAGGACTCAAGCAGATACTTCTAGAAGCAGAGGCCATAGACCCTGAAGAGGAATCCTCTAATTAGAAAAGTCTTCTAGCAGAGGGAGGGGGACACCAACCCACCCACAAAAACTTCAACCCAAAATTTACCCTGCCTAAAAAATGTGCAGGGATAATGATGGAGCAGATAGAGCAGAGATTGAGGTAATGTCTAACCAATGCCTGGCCTAACCAAAGAACCACCCTATTGGAGAGTGCCAAGCCCTGACACAGGGGAGCATGATCATCTTCCCAAAGAGATGTGGCTGAGATTTGTCAAGAATAGTGTAATACAGAAAACATGTTAAAAAGAGTTTCTACAAAATAATTTGAATTAGTATTTTTGCTTTTAAATTAATAGTCTGGATAATTCCTTAAAACATACCATATCACTCTACAACAGACACAAATCGATGATTTGCTTTTACTTTCTTTTAAGATGTATATATTTTCATGGAAAAGTAAATAAGAACCTCATTTATGAAAAAATAAATCATATCACTCTATAACAGACACAAATTGGTAACTTGGTTGTTACTTTCTTTTAAAATTTATACATACCCATGAAAATAAATACTAATCTAAAATTATCCTAAAGGATAACCTAAAATTATCCTAAAGAATTAATTTATTTCCAAGGCAAAAGTTTTTATGCAAATAAATGTCACAGATGCAAAAGGTTCTTGAGTCAACAATCATAGATACATTTTGCAAAGGGTTGTATAACTTTATGTTCCATTATGCTGCTCACAGCAAGTCTGTGTGAGTGGAACATAATTAGTCTCTATGATTTGATTTAAACTGAGAGCCAGCCCACCTCTATTACAATTGAACTCATTAGCTAGATGCTCTAAAATGGAAATCTACATAAAAAAATTCAAGATCAAATAACAACAGTCTTAATGGAAAATATCAATTGAGAGATATTTTTGCTATATTTTAATTACATATGTTTGTATGTTAAATTTACATTTCATGTTGATTTTTTTCAATCTACAAACTATAAAGAGAAGTACTTAGATACTTCATCAGTAGTACAAGAAATTCATCAAAGACTCTCAAGTAAGGCTCAGAGATTATAATAATGAGGTAAAAAGATACCTTATTAATATAAAGAAATACTCTTGAAAATACTGGAAATATGAGAAGCTTGGAATTGAAGATATAATCATCAGTTAAAAAAATGTTAAGGAGTACAAACTTCTTTTTAACACATTTTTATTAGTTTTAGAATTGTTTAGGCAATTACTTGAAATAAATAAATAATAGATGTTGTACAACTTTGGGCAATGCACACTATAAATATTTATAATAAAATAATCTTCCCCAGTTTATCACTAATTAATTATATATGTATACATATTTGTTCTTTCATCTTTCTAAGTCTTGAGAGCTGAAAGTAAATTGTGTCTGCTATGTCCTTGTATCTACTCTTAGCTCCAACATAGTCCATTTTCAACATATATAGGGAGCCTTTTACAAAATTTAACTTAGCTCATATCCTTTCTTCATTCTAATACTCAAATAGGTGCCTTTTAACCATTTGATCTTTTTTGTTTCCTTATTCTAAATTATATTTGTGCTCTTAAGGCCGTTTGCAAATGTTAGGCAAGAACTCTTTCACTAGGATACACTCCCACCACATAGCTCACCAGTATGTACAGAGCAAAAGGTGAAAACTTCATAATGTTCCCTTCAGTGTCCTGGCCACAATAGCCTCATCTTTCTTCCTTGAACATTCAAGAATGCTACCAGCCAAAGACTTATATTGGTTCATTCTCTTATTATTTCTCCCCAAATCAGAAATGTATCCCCCTTCCATTTTCCTACTTAGAGAATTCTCAGTTTTTTTCTACTGAAAATATTAATGTCCAACACATCCAGTATTGTCCTGATTTCTGATTTTTTTGAATAATCAATATTTTTCTAAACTGGCTATTAATATTTTTAATAATCCACTTTCTCTCAGAATATAAACTGAATACTGGAGAAAGTTTTTGCTGTTTATAGATAAACATAAATAATGCTCAGCCCATTAAAGGAGCCTAGTATTTGAATAATTGATACCAATACATAGCCGTCTAAGGAAGGAGGATCATAGGTTCAAGGCTATCTTGGGCTAATGATTAAGATGCTTTCTAAAACGTTAGCATCCCTGGTACTTATAAGTATTAAGTGGTATCCTGTGAATGGTTTGACATCCATCTGTCCAACTATTATTCATAGATACTTTTCTATTTCTGAAAGGTTCTTGCTAATATTTTTAAATAAATCAACCATGTCTGGCATTTTATAATAAAATTAGGTTAAATTCAAAATCAGGTTTTAGAGCATACTGAACACTAAAGCCCAAAGGAACAAAATGATCTTTATGTAACATGCAGCTAGCTATATGTAGCATATGAAGGTTATTCTACACATACTTTCAAACATTTTACATATGCTACAATATGCATTGTTTACATTAATTTTAAAACAGTTACCCATGGAACTCCTACATCCTTCTAGACTATGATTCCAAGAAAGTCCTACAGATAAAGCTAACTAGCCTTCTCTAGAACAAGTTTCAGTGAAATACTGCCTTTGAAGATCTAATGAGCCCTTCCTTCCTCTACTTGAGCTATGCAGTAATCTTCACTGAAACGGTCAAATATCCGTTTATTTTTATATTAATTACAGGCTATGTACTTTGTATCCCAGCAGTAGCTCCCTCCCTCATTCCTTCCAATCCCACCCTCCTTCCCTCATCTCCTCCCTGCCCCTTTCCAAGTCCACTGGTAGGGGAGATCCTCCTCTTCTTCCATCTGACCCTAGCTTATCAGGTATCTTCAGAACTGGCCGCAATGTCCTCCTCTGTGACCTAGAAAGACTGTTCCTCCCTCATGGTGGTGGTGGTGGGGAGGTAAAGGAGCCAGTCATTGAGTTCATGTCAGAAACAGTTCCTGTTCCCCTTACTAGGGAAACCTACCTGGTTACTGAGCTACGATGGGCTACGTGGTCCTTGGTTGGAGAAACAGTCTCACAGAAGACCCCTATGCCCTGATATAGTTTGTCATTGTGGAGCTCCTGTCCTCTCCCGGTCATATTAAGTCCCCTTTTTATCATATGATTCCCTGCACTCTGCCTAAGGTTCGGC
The DNA here is from genome assembly GCA_028658305.1 of Pachyuromys duprasi. Taxonomy (NCBI): domain Eukaryota; kingdom Metazoa; phylum Chordata; class Mammalia; order Rodentia; family Muridae; genus Pachyuromys; species Pachyuromys duprasi. The sequence goes on along the minus strand of JAQQSO010002143.1, from coordinate 8,628 downwards.
CATGAGTCTCCGCATCTGCCCTAAATTATCCTATTTTTAAACATGTAAAATCTGAGCATAAAAAATACTATGTTTGGGCAGGAGAGATGCTTCAACTCTCAACAGTACATACTGCTCCTGAAGAGGACTTAAGTCCCAAACACTGACATCAGGTGACTCATGATAGTTGCTTCAGTTCCAGCATTATCTGAAACCTCTGACTTCCTCAGGTACTGTACTTGAATGCACACTTAGACATACACACATACAGATAACTAAAAAGAAAAAAAGGAGAGAGAAATAAAAACCAACTCCATTTGTCCACTTTCTAATTAAATTATGAACCTGTTAGCCACAACCTTCAATGCACATTCTAAGGTGAAAATCTTACCATGGGATTTTCTGAATGGCCAATTTTATATGCCAAAAGATGTAAAAAGGCCAAAGGGTTTAAAAAATGGGACTTGTTGTTTAGCTTCTTTGGGAGTATAGCTTTTAGTATGTTTATCCTATATTATATGGCTAGTATCCACTTATGAGTGAGTATATGCCATGTGTGTTTCTGATTCTGGGTTACCTCACTCAGGACGATCTTTTCTGGTTCCCACCATTCGCCTGCAAATTCCATGATTTCCTTGTTTTGTTTTGTTTTATATGAAAGAGGTTTATTGGATGGACATGAAGAAGGAGAGAGAAGGAGAGAGCAAGACATGATAGGAGGAAGTGAGGGAGCACCCTGACAGAGAAAGGGGAGAGGACTTGAGGGTAAGAAGGCAAGACACAAGAGGGCAAAAGAGCAATATCTTTGTTTTTAATTGCTTAGCAGTATTCCATTGTGTAATTGTATCACAATTTCTGCATCCATTCCTCAGCTGAGGGACATCTAGGTTGTTTCTAGCTTCTGGCTATTATGAAAAGAGCTGCTACAAACATGGTTGAGAAAATGACCTTTTAGAGCTGTGCATATTTTGGATATATACGTAAGTGTGGTATAGCTGGATCTTGAGGTAGCACTATTCCTAATTTTCTGAGAAAGTGCCATATTGATTTCCAAAGTGGTTGTACAAGTTTACATTCCCAACAGCAATGGAGGAGGGTTCTCCTTTCTCCATACCCTTCCCCAGCATGTGTTGTCACTTGAGACTTTGATCTTAGCCATTCTGATGGGTTTAAGATGAAATCTCAGGGTTGTTTTGATTTGTATCTCCCTGATGACTAAGGATATTGAACATTTCTTAAGCAACAAGAAAGACGTTAGAGAATATGTTCAGTCCTCATTCAGAAGGACAAACTTGATAGACACTAGAAGCAGGAGAAAACAAGGAACAAGACAGGAGCCTAACACAGATGGCCTCTGAAAAATTCTACTGATCGAGGTATCAAAGCAGAGGCTGAGACTCATAGCCAAACTCTGGGCAGAGTGCAGAGAATCTTATGAACAAAGAGGGAGATAGAAAGACCTGGAGGGGTCAGGAGCTCCAAAAGGAGACACAGAGGGAAAAAAAAAAAACTGAGCTCTGGGGGCCCTTCAGAGACTGATACCCAAACCAAGAACAATGCATGGAGAGAACCTAAAACCCCTGCTCAGATGTAGCCCATAGACTCAGTCTCCAATTGGGTTCCCCAGTAAGGGGAGCAGGGGCTTTCTCTGGCAGGAACTCAGTGGCAGGCTCTCTGATCACCTCCCCCAGATGGGGGAACAAACTTGCCAGGCAACAGAGGAAAATAATGCAACCAGTCCTGATGTGACCTGATTGGCTAGGGTCAGATAGAAGGAGAGGAGAACTTTCCCTATCAGTAGACTAGAGGAGGACTAGTAGTAGACTATTAGGAGAGAAGAAGGAGGGAGGGTGGGATTGGGAAGAGACCAGGGAGGGGGCCACAGCCAGGACATAAATTGAATAAACTGTAATAAATGATAATAATAAAAAAATAAATTTAAAAATGGGACTTAACATTTTTTCACATGAAAAGGTTATGAAAACGTTTTATAAAACCTTTCCCTTAGGAGCTTTTCCAAAACAACTGGACCAGTTTGATGTTAAAACATGATGAGCAACTCATATTTAAGGCTTGACTTTCTCAATCAGCAGCGAACTGCTTGTGGCTCTCTTTAACAAGTGGTCCACTCTCTCCAGGAAAGAGAATTAGCAGAAGATGCCAAAATATTAAAACTGTTTGAACAGGCGGCAGTTCTAGGTGCAGCAATTATTCTTTCCTGGTAATGTTAGAGATGCACAATCTTTAAGGAAATATATAGAGGACTTGCTGGTGAAAGTCATGCCTCGGGGGCATGCTTTTCCATGGTTTAACTGCAAGTGTGTGGGGTATGTCAGCTATGTGCTTGCAAAATGTGGAGAAAGAGCAATTTCTATTTCAATATGGGAATGATGAAGTGGATGTTGATACTAATTCCACTGAAGGAATAGGAGCCCATTTATAGCTTAAGTTCTAATTTCACCGTGAATCTATCTGGGGTACTTTTAAAGTGTAAAAAGGGATAATACTAATTTAATTAAATTCAATATTTGGAATAAGCCAAATGTCTGTACTTTCATTTAAAAACAGCAAGACTGCATGTCATGGTACCTATGAGCTCATTATGTTAGCCATAGTTTAGGTTGCTTGCAGACAATAACTCATTCAACCAAACCCTTGAAGAACTCCATAAACACAAATAATCAGAGGTCCAAAGGAGGTATATACCTACTCACGGCAGAGCTGCAGTTCAGATATGTGATGTCTGATTGAGGAGGCTTTGTTCTGAATAAGAATACAATGCTGGAGGAAGCGGACATATGCTGGGAATGTTTTTTTTTCAAGAAAACAGACTGAAATATTAATGGCTGTTATATTGGTTAAACGATATAATCCAAACCCTTTCATATCAATGATTATTAACCTCATGATTTCTTTTTATTACAACAAATAAAGAAATGTATTCATACCCGATTTTTAATAAAAAGTGGGATTTTCCCATATAAGTCATTAGGGAATTTATGAAAATTAAGAAATAATGTAGATTATACAATTTGACTCTGCTTTTTGTTTTTTTGAACCAAGCTGTGATTTTAATGTCATATATATGGGTAGTCGCCTGCTGACCTAAATTGTTACATTGGAACGTGTAATTATATTTTATCAGCAGATATTTAATTATTTATATGTTAATATAATCACAACATCTCCCTTTCCCATTATAACCTCCAATTCCTCCTGCTGCCATCCCCCTTTAAATTCATGTTTAAACTTAACTGTTATCACTTTCTCTCTTCCTTTCTCTCAGTCTTTCTCTGTCTCTGTCTCTCTCTCACATATGTATTCGACTCAGATCACATAATGTTACTCTAATTCTGTCAGGACTGACAATTTGATATTGCATAACTTATTGGAGGAATATTTTTTCTGGGGAAGTCTATGCTTTTCAATTTTCAGCATTCATTAGTTGCCTGTAGTTCTTTATTTAGGGTTGTCATGGATCTTAGAAAAAAAAAAAGAAAAAACTATGGCACCATTTACTAAAGCTGCATAATTACTAACTATATTTTAAATATTTTCTTATATCCTCAGGTAAGCATATCTCTCATGGCTCAACAAAGAAAGTCCTCTTTGCAGCAGATGGAGAGCATTACAGCAAGTCACAACAGATCAAAATGCAGAGAGCCATTGACCTGGTGCTGCCCAACCTCAATCTATCCATCTATAACAACTCCAGAAACCAAAGCTCAGGAAACATTGTTGGAGTGGCCCAAAAAGATTATAAAAGTCAAAGGAGCAAGAAGTGGCTTGCATAAGGAGATAGAGATGTGCTCTTGGAGGCCAGAGAGACATGATACTGTAGTAAGAAACTGGTGAAGGATTTTCCCAGAAAAGTAATCGAATATGACTGACACATTTTCTAGATATGACAAGTTTTTTTTTTTAACATATGACCATGTTTCCCAGAACTACTGTTATAATCACCACACACCATGTGACTTACACCTACAGAAAATTATCCTTCCATTTTCTGGTGAGCAATGTCTAGAACCAGTTTGTTGTCACACAATACTCTTTCCAAAGCCTTTAGGGAAGGCTTTGATTCTCTGTGCTTCTTGAGCTTTGAAGAGCCCAGATATCTATTCCAGTCATGTAAGAACATGGCTTCAATCAAGATCTCCTTCTAGCCCCTTATGGCCTTGGTTCTAGGTCTCAGTGTCATCTTTTAATGTTAGAATGATCCTCTCTACTTCAGTATGATATTATCATAATCAATCATAAATGCTATGTCCTTATTCAAACAAAGTCATGTGATAGTGAACGATAGTCTAAGATTTCAGGGTAACTCTTAGGAGGCACAAATTTTACTCTGCAACAACACAGATAAGGTAAATTGGGATGAAGAAAAACAGGGCCTGGATGTTTCAGGTAAATATATTGTTTTTCTCCCCTCATGTGTTCTCAGAGAATATTGAGAGAAGCTACATTATATACAAACAGAAGTAGATGCTTGGCTACTTGTTAATTATAGATAAGAACAAAAGAAAGACTCACTTGAAATTCTAGTACCTTTGACCTGTGCAACAGAAGAGACAAATGGTAACAAACTGAGACAGAAAATATTGGTGATACAACAAAGAAAATTTTGAAGTGTGGGATGAAGCGTTTGATCTTGTGTGTGTGAATGCATATTTGTGATTTTATAACAGGTCTTCAGGAAAAAAAAATATTAGGAAAGTGGCTGATCTAGCAGACTCAAGCCCAAAGGATAGTTAAATAAATTAGTGTTTCAGTTACATATTGATAGCATTTGTATTCATGGGACTGGATGAAAAAACATAGAGAACTGAGGTACTTTAACAATTTAATAAGACAGCTGGAAATAGACAGCTCCTGAGGTGTGTAAGTAAATATGGAACTCTTAAGTAAAGAAGCTGATAAAAGCAATAAGAAACTGTGAGCCTAAATAATAAAAGAGATCCTGGATTTAAGTCAGATAATGTTTTGTGTTTGTGTGTTTGTATTTAGAAGTGCATGTATGCACACATATTTATGGTGGGAAGTATGATATCATGAGGAATAATGTAAACAGGCTGGAGAAACAGCAGAAAGCTTACATATGATCCACAAAGCACTAGACAGATAGAGGGAACACTAGCTAGGAATAGTTTGGCTTTTAAAATCTCAAATTCCACTTACACCTCTTCTCACAAGGCCATAACAGTCCCACCTACTAGAGGCCAGCATTCAAGTACAGAACACATAGGGGTCATTCTCTTTCAAACCACCACATTCTACTCCTTGGTCCCATGTGCTTGTAGCCATATCATAGTTCAAAAATCCATTCAGTCCAACTTCAAAAGTCCCATAGTCTGGCAAAGACTGTTTAAAATTCTATTCTCATATTCAAGGCAATATCTTAACTCCAATCTCCTGTAAGATCAGAAATCAAATTATATGCTTCCAATATACAATGATATACAATATATTCCCATTCCAAAAGGGAGGAATTAGGGCATAGCGAGGAAATTCTGGAACAATGCAAGATTGAGACGCAGCTGGGAACTCCACAACTGATAGCTCCGTGCCTGTTGTCAAAGGGTTAGATGTCACCATCCTTCCCTCTCTGCTTATTTCAACACATTTCCCTCTCTTGAGCTCTCTGTAGCTCTCACTGGCAGATAGCTCATGACTCTGGCATCTCTAATATGTTGGAATATCCAGAATTCCCTGTAACAGCTGCATGTAATGGCTTCTCCAAGCTTCTAAGAAAATACTGCTCTAACATACCCATGGCTAACCAGCTCTTTTTAAACACAGAGGAAGACTCTCTTTAGTGGTATGTACTTTATATCTCTAAAGCTAGAATCCCCTGGACAGCATTGTCAGATTTTGTTGCCTGCTTGGGAGAGAACCTGGCCACATTCTTCAATAAATTTTCATCAGCTTTGATTTGTAGTTCTCTTTAAGTAGAGAGAATTCCTCAGGATTTTTTTTTATCAGAAGTTGAACGATTAGATGGGTAGGGTCCTACTTTAAGTGTACTACTCTCTGTAATCCATTTGTATTTATCTCTTTCAATACACAACATGGCTCCAACATTACATTTCTTGGTGTTCTCTTACTTCTTGAACTGGATATTTTCTTTTTCTTCTTGCCCTGATTGCTCTTTCTAATTGGTAATATATATAAGGATTATTAATAATAAGCCACACAGTCAATATTAGGCTATCCTGACTTTAGTTTAATATTCATCAATTTTGCTTCAGGGAGATTATTTGGACAAAAATATAAAGCAACTACACTCTTTTTTTCCAGCTCCTCATATTGTTACCCTCTGAAACCCCTAGAGATGAGCCTCCATAGCCCACATTGCTCTCAGAGTTATTGTCAGCCAAAATCCTGTTAAGCTTGCCCATTAAATCCTACTTACAGCATTCCATAAGTTTACTAGTTCAAACTCGCAAAGTTCTTCACATTTCTACAAAACAAACAACTAAACAATCAAAAATACAGCATGGTCAAGGCTGACACATTTAATGTTTTCTTACTTTTCTTTTGCTGCCAAGAGACACAATGATCAAGACAGCTTATGAAAGAGTGTATCCAGTCTCACAGGATGAGCTCCAACATTTTTGCGTAACATGGCAGCAGGCAGTCTTGGAACTGAGCAGTTTCTGAGAGCTCACTTCTGATCCTTAAGTACAAGGCAAAGAAAACACTAACTCGTACTGGAGTGGGCTTTTGAAACCTCAAATCCCACCCCCAATGACATACCTCCTCCAACAAGGCCACACCTCCTAATCCTTCCTAAAATGATCCAGCAACTGGTAAACATGCATTCATATATATGTCTACAGAGGCCATTCTTATTAGAACCAGTATGGATGCTTTCTTTGAACATTCTTTTTAGTGTAAAGTTTCCATTCTACAGAGACATGAACATGCTGTACATACTGTTAAATAGTAAACATAGATAAGACTGTACATATTACAACTGGCCTCTGTTGCTAATTGAGTTGGAAATAATTAAAGAAATTCTCTTGGAATCCATTCTGTCCCTTAATTAAAAGGTACCAACTATGTGGGAAATCCCTTTGAAGTCATCTAAGCTCCTTGTAAAATATCCTAACAACTGTCCTTCCTGGTGGTAGATTAATGGCATTTATTATCTAGAAGATTTTTGTGTTGCGCTGCAGGTTTTCTTATGTTCCTGAGCCTCCTGGTAGAAGACGATTTTTCTTTTGTGAGTCTTGTGTGACAAACGCATTGTTCTTACCAAATTACTCTTCTTCAAACACTTGCCCTTCTCTTGCAGGAACGATCCCTGATGACAGTTTTTTTCAAAGGCTTTGACTGGAAATGATGTGAGAGACCACTTTCAACAATGGCTACTGATGCTTGATGTCAGAAGAACTAGGGTCATCAAGTAACTGTTTGAAAGACTAGGGATTATGGGTTTCAGCTGGACAATGTCAGTTCTGCTTACAAACTCTCTTATGCATACCCTCTTTTGTTGAATAGAAAAAAATCTATAATGTGTGTATGTGTGGTAGTTCTCTTTGATAGTTCATTTGACTGGATTTATAAATTCCTAAGACATTCGTAGTAAAACAGAACATTAGATGTCCCTGGGAAAGTGTTTCCTAGGAAGATGTAATGGAGCGGGTGAAGACTGCCTCTCAATATGGGTAGCACTGAACCAGAACAGCATCCTAGTACACAAAGAGAAAAAAAGGAAAAAGTCAACTGAGAGCATGTATTTCTCTTTCCCTAATCCATGACCAGGATACCGCTGTGGCAGAGGAGCAGTCCTGTACCTGTTACTTCTCCTTCATAACTGAACTAATATATGTGCTAAAATAACTTTTCTTTTTAATAAATTTCTTTTCATAGGTTGGCTTTTGTCAAGTATCTTATCACAACATTGTGAAACGCAACCGATCATGATCATACAATATAGAAGAACATATACAAGACACAGTTAACATTCTTAAACACTTAAATGTTTACTAATTAAAAACGTAATTGTAAACAGAATTTCAATGTTTTATAAAAATTATTCTATAAAACAGTGGTGGTTAACTGGATATCTGTATGCAGAAAAATGAAAATTGATCCATATTTATCACCATGCACAAAGCTAAAGTCCAAGTGGATCAAAGACCTCAACATAAAACCAGACACACTAAACCAGTTAGAAGAAAATGTGGGGAAGACCCTAGAACTCACTGGCACAGGAGACTACTTTCTGAATAGAACACCAGCAGCACAGGCTCTAAGGGCAATAATCAATAAATGGGACCTCATGAAACTGAAAAGCTTCTGTAAAGCAAAAGATACTGTCATCAAAACAAAACGACAGCCTACAGACTGGGAAAGGATCATTACCAATCCTACTTCTGACAAAGAGCTACTATCCAGTATATATAAAGAACTCAAGAAGTTAAAAAGTAAGAAATCAAGTAATCCAATTAAAAAAGGGGGTATGGAGCTAAAAAGAGAACTGACTGTAGAGGATTATAAAATGGCAGAAAAACATTTAAAGAAATGCTCAACATCCTTAGCCATCAGAGAGATGCAAATCAAAACGACCCTGAGATTTCACCTTACACCCACCAGAATGTCTAAGATCAAAAACTCTAGTGACAATGCATGCTGGAGAGGTTG